>VZTG01007440.1:26192-66373 GCA_013397845.1 Melanocharis versteri
AAGCCTACAGAGAAAAGCACTAAGAAGAATCACAGCCCCCCCCCTCCTTATTTTGGCAAGAATTTCAGGGGCAAAGTGCATTAGAGTAGGAAAAGCAAATGTAATTTGCTTTGCAGTAGGAATGAGAATGAGTCTCACTCCACAGCTTAGATGTAATCACAACAGTATCACTTCATTAAACTCTTGCCATTTGCATTCCCCAAGCATAAAGAAAAGGTGATAAATGAAAAAAAGACAAATAATTTCATGTCGCATTTCAGGTGTTTTAAAAGACAGGCTCAATACATCTATAATAGAAAGATTGCAGTCTTTCCGAAGCTCTTTACAGGGCTGGGCTTGCAACTGATATTAAGTACTACCTGCCCTGGGTTTGCAGTGTGCTATTTGAAGGGAAATTACCCCAGCAAGCCTTCTGATTCTGTGATTAAGTGATTGTGTCCATTCCTTTCCAGCTGTTTTTGACTAATCCCATGGCCTAGATAGCAAGAGAGACTAAAAGACACATCCACAAAGTGGCACAGGATAGTTCTAATCCATTTGCATAAGTACCTATCATTTTCATCCCTCATGTTCCCTTTACAATCCGCTGTGTTATAAGATCCTGTTGCTACAGTTCTTGTCTCAATGATTATGGTCACACAATTGCTTTCCCCGGTCAATATCTTTATTCATGAAAACATTGGCACTTCTTTTCAGAGTCATTGTAAAATGCCACTTTCAGAGGAATGCAGGATCCTGTCAGCTCCATGGATAACGGGCATTTTAAAAAGAGAGCAGCTTGTTAGCAATTACCCTGCTCAGAACAGGTGCAGAGTTTGGATATGGGAACAATCTGTCTTCGTATTTTTATTTCTTTGGGCTGCACTGGTAGAACAAAGCCCTCCTTCTGCAGAGCCAAACTGAAAACAAACCCAGACCAAAACAACTAAAACAAACCCAAACCCACCCCTCCTCAGTAAAAATAAACTAAAACAAATGTGCACATGTAAGTCATTCTGAGAAGTGTTGATCACTCGCGCTGGTTGTTAACCTTAAAAAACATGTTGTGCTTTCTTTCAGCTTGATCATTTTTGCTCTAAGCAGAGAGATCTTTTCCTTGGACCTCTAAGTGCCCATTCATGAACTGGATTTTGGTTATTTGGGGTATTTGTGAACAGCTTTGTCAACACTCTTAGTTCCAACTACTCACAAAAAAAAGGACCAGAAACATTTATGGAATCTATTTAATGTATTGAGGCCAGCATTAGGAATACATTCCACATCTTCCCACTCATTTTGCAGTGTACCTTGTAACATTTATTCAAAGACAATGAGCTAGCTATTACACTAGACAAACAAGTAAAAGCTTAACTTCTAAAGCATTCTGCTGAAACTCTTGTTCAAGGTCTAGTCACAGCAGATGAGTTTAAACCTTAGGTCATTACTCCTGCATGTAAAAAATGCAAAAGTAGAGATACGGGTCAGAGCAACTGATCAAAACAGTGTGGCACCTGCACGAGTGAAAATTTGTGGCCATCTGCTCTTTTTTAGCTAACATGGCAGCATTCAGACAGGGAGGCGGGGGAAGCAAATTATCACAGTTCACAATATAAAACCATGGAAAATGCAGGCCATGGAAAGTACTGCCATGAGCGCTGTTGAGTAGCTGGGGCAGAGGGAGACTTGAATAAAGTAACAGTGGATGACAGAACTGGTTTGTATCTGGAAAAAAGAGCAGTCACTATGTAGAGACGAGCTGCAGCAGGCAAGGGAGCTCCTTAGGCTTTTGGGAGCGGAGCTGAATGCAAGGCACTTCGATGAAGAGGTGTCATTCCAGCACCAGAGGCAACTTCGCTGAGCCTCAGGATTTCAGAGTTGTTATCTCTTTTCATCCTGTGTTCACAATCTTTTATAGTTTGTTTCTAACAAAGTTTCAGAAGTAAAAAATACTGTATTCTTTCTTTCCAGTCCAGCAGAAATACTTGAGGAGCTAGGGAGAATGACAAAGTTCTGACAAGACGTGAGTAAGCATCTTGAGACTCAGAAGTACAGAGGGACATGAAAGCTACAGGAAGCCACCTGTGGGGATTTCTGCAAGTTCCTAAGGAGAGCAGCTAATGAACAGCTGCTTTATTAAACACGATTCCAACCTCCCCTGCAAATCTCACCTCCAGACAGAAGGCTGTCCAGGAAGTGTCACAGCCCTCTGAGGGGCTGGGGCTCACCAACAGCCCTGCTGTGACCTCAGGTTCTGCTCCTCGTGTCCTCATCAGACCAAAGCCCCAGCACTCACACCGTGCTATGGGCTCTTTTCCTCACACCAGTCTCATCCCGAAGCTAATGAGAGTTCTGCCTGATTAGGAAAAGCTATCTCCGTATCTTGAAGACTGCCTGCGAGATTACATGGAAATAAAGCAAGCGGCTCATTTCCAGTGAGCCCATGCACCATTAGCATCTACAGGAAATCAACAGTTCATTTGCCATAATTAAAGAAAAATTCTTAGAAGTATTTTACTAAAGCAAGTGAGGCCAAGGACAGAAAAAGATGACAAAGCAGCAGGCATAAACATGATTTTATTCAGGTTACTATGATGTAACACAAGAAGTCTGTATAAACACTGGCACAACCATTTATGGCCAAAAAGGTATTTTCACACTCCTATTGATCCTCACTTTTATGAAATGTCACAAGATAGTAAAATATGTCTCCCATTCTTACCACGTTAAAGAAAAATCCCCCAACCATGTAAAATAACATATCTCAAGAAAAAGGACATAAAAAATAAATGAATACAGGCTATACATGTTGCATACGTACAGATCTTTCTACAGATACAAAAAAGTTGTTTGCTGGAATTTGCCCTTTTCATTGCTCAGAAACAAAGTTGTGCTTTGCCTGATTGCTAAAAAAAAAAAAAAAAAAAAGGCTTTAAGACATATTTTTATTTCCTGATATATTGGCAAGGTCCCATAACAGATGATTTTTAAGACTGACATCAACAATTTCAGCAAAAATAAGCAGATCTGTCAACACAACACTGCAGTTCACTGGAGGTTAAATAAACAGCAAAGGTTACCAAACTGCAGCAACGTCACATAAGGCATATTCAGGTCTATGCCATGTAATTTTGCAAGTTAAATTTAACACATTGCCCCCATTTTTAATGGTAAAAAACTGCCCTGGTGCATTACTTTCAAGTAAGTTCACTGTTAGATTAGAAAAAACAAAATCACATTTTGGAGTTTCTCACTGTTCAGGTATTTCTACACATGCTTAATTTTATGCCATTAAAGAGTCCTGGAGAATGGATCTGACAGAAATCTTTTTTTTAGATGAATGAGATTAAATCAGGAGTTATCAAACTATGGAACACATTTGTAAAGGTTATTTTGCAAATTTACATCAATATTTTTCTATTTGTTTTCAGATTTACATATAAATTACATGCAAATAAAACATGTAATTTAAATCCAAATGTGCCTTAATAAGACTCTGTGCACATACATATGTACACCCACGCACATATCACTGAATATATATACAGATATATATTATTCAAGGCAACATTCCTATAAATAGATACAAATTTAAATAAACCAAGGACTATCAGTACCAGAAAAGGGAACACAAACACAATCTCTGTGTTTAGAGGGATCTCAAGCAGTAGAAAGTTACCCAAGTTTACTGAGTTTCCCAAGCTCAGGTGAGAATGGGAAACCAGCAACTCTATGTAAATATCTGTCAAGAAAACTGTAGCAAGCAAAACTACTCAGTCGGTATCACTGGACTCTAATTAGAAATTTCTCATTTTGTTTTTCTCAGCCTGCTTAATCATTAAATTACCTGTTTTTCCAGAAAATGGAATTCCATTTAAAGCAGTGGGATATTATGATTCTATGATCAGAAGTAAAGATATGTTTTTCTCCTGCACCTTTAAGGATAAAAAGACCAGAGAGGTGATCAGGAAATTAGGAGATTTAATACATTATGCTACGTTATGTAGAGTTAATATACATGTAATGACCCAGCAGAGCCAAGATCACATTTCACTTAAAAACAGTGTAAGTCCTCCCAGCACTGAGGACATCACATTTTTCCAACACTTATACACACACGCAGAGCTTATAAAAAAGCATTTACAGAAAGACAGTGGGTCACAAAATCATGTCTTTACATATATTCCACTCAATTAAAAAGCAAATTTAGTACTTGGAGGAAAAAAAACATCAGGAATTTCTTGGCTGTTTTACTGGATTCATTGATTTTTTTTTTCCGTATACTTCCAGATAATGTAAAAATCCAGCCTCTCTTTCCCTGCAAACTCATTTTACCTAATGGCCAAACCCATCTACACAGAACAGCTCAAAAGGCCCTTTATCCATTATGTTTCTTTGGGAAATGTGAGCCACCCAATAAGAGCCAAGGTGCTCCTATTGGCAAACTTTTCCAGAAGCTGTTTTTACTGGAAAGCAAAGAAATGCAGATACACCAAGGACTGCTCTAGCAAAGCCTGGACATTCTGAGGAGCAACTCAAATGAACCTGTGATTGTAGGGATAAATAATCCCTAATATAATAATAGTGCCATGAAAAGCAGTGATGTTGTCAAGCACTCCATGCATGCTTTAATACTTGTACTAATAAAGGTGAGAGCATATGACTATCTTAGAAATTTTGGCAGAAATCCATCCAAACTAGGAATTTTGACTTAAAGAAATGAATAGCACCTTTCATTTTTCCAGAGTAACGTCTTCTTTCTGTCTGATTCCAATGACAAATAAGGCAAGGATGATCTCTATAAAACCCGTAACATCTATTTCTTTTGGGTTTCTTGCCATTTCAAAGTTAGAAGAGGTATAATTACATCTCAGATGAACAGAGACAGAGATAGAAGAGAAAGGTCTTACCAGTGCAGAAGTGGGTACCTGCCTTTGGCAGAGCTGAAGTGGATGAAAAGTTCCAAGCAGCCCTGCCACTGAGTTTTCCATTTTTGCACTGGAAGGTCATTTGTTGTCCACAGATCCAGCACTCACAACAGACACTCAGCTCAAAATCTCTCCTTGGCTCTGAGCTTTAGTGTAAGAGCCAAATAATTCCTTCAGATCCTCTTCAACAGCTCCTACTGAAATGTCTGGAGGCAAATATTTGACTCAAATGAAGGTGTTGGGCTATGAGACAGGCAGTAACACTGCAGCTTTCTTACATACTCTTACACTATAGGTCTTAAATAAAATGGATTCTTGTGGTACTCCATGATTCCCCAGATTAATAATTTAAAAAGTATTAACCTTCATTTCCTTTTTCCAAATACTTGCTTAGTTTTTAACAAGAATGAACAAACATATTCAGTGTGTACTCAAAAACAAGCTACTAGAAGTCAGAATCCAGACCTTTATGGCAAACTAAAATGAATAATTTAAGTAAGAACCTACAAAAGGAATTTTCCCAGATTTATGCCACGCAAAAATGGGTTCACAAGTAATCTTGAACGTTCATAAAATACAAACCACTTTCAGAGCAAAGACAGGAAAGAAAAACAAACTGAAGAAAACAAACCAGAAGAGAAGTCTGGATTTTATCACAAGTAAGTGGCCGTGATCAACAAATGTATTTTCAAACTGATGGAAACTCGCCAAGAATTAGTTTTAGCTAATTTACAAAAAAGGAATTGTAACAAAAGTGTTGGTGTAGTTAATACCTGACTTTTGCAGGAAAATTCCCTTTTTCACATTTTGTGTTGATTTTATACCTGTGGGGTTTCTTCCTGTTTTCTACAGCTCATAGCACCGTATGCTCCTTATTCCCTCTCGAGTAACTGAATAATCTTTTACATCCCCGTCCCCTTTGTGTAAACAACTTATGAAATTTTCTGGAAGCAGCTATATTACAACTTCTGAGACTGCAACTTTAGGCAGCTCTAGCTGTTCCCACAGGATCAAAATTCTGAGGAATATTAAAACTAGCAGAGCTCCTTGAAGCTGACCCGCCACACGCCAAGTGACAGAGCCAGCAGCTGGCTGCAAGCTGCGCCCGTGATTTCTGACTACAGTGGCCCTTGGAGGAAGCAGCTCCTCGAGTCACAGCGTGTGGAGATGTGCAGCCAAATCCCCGTGGCTCTCTGCTGGGCACCAGGTACTGAAAATAAAAACCAGACACTGAAGTAGCTCTTGTGCAGCACCTCGAGTGGGAAAACAAAGCCCAGAGACTGCACTCCAGCCTTCCCAACATCCACACCAACCCCACCAGAAGATATGAAAATAAAATAATAAAAAACCCAAAACAAAATCCCAAATGCAAAACAAAGCAGAAGTGGCTCTGGCAAAGCTGAATTGGACCCAAGCTGGTCTGATGGACCAGCTGGTTGAAAATCTGGTATTTCCTCACCTCTGCCCCCAGTGTCACTGCTCATGACAAGCCTCATAAATAATCCCATCACACTCTTAGCAACAGAGGACCCCAAGGCATTTTTCTGTGCACAGTCTGCTCACCCAGACTTGGTTGGGGGTTAATGGGGACAATACACAGTGATTTTTTTTAATTATTATTTTGTCATGAAAACTGGCGTCAGTACAAAACTTAGCTTCTAAAATCCAATCAGTCATATTTGATGATAGAGTACTATTTCCATTAGTGCTTTCTACAGAAGCCTTGGAGAGCAAAACCCATGGCTTTTCACATATTTGAAAATGAAATAAAAGTATTAATCTCTTCAGTTCACCAAGACTACCTGTCTACAAGAGAATATTCAGCAAAACAACATGATGCTTTAATTACATGATGTTTCAGCATGATGCAGCAAGAGAAATTGAAGCAATATATCTTATAGGAAAAGAATTTGAAGTTTCTAATCCAGTATAACAACTGCATATCTACATTGTTGATACTGTTCTTAACTAAAATATATTAAAATGGTTGCTTATGTACCATAGTTGGAATGGAGTAAACTGGGGCAATTTTGTAGGAGTCATTCTTCTGACCTAGGAAAAAAAGTTTTGGTAGTAATTATTCCATTATTTCCCCTAGAAGGGGAGTATGCATATGCTGTTTTATTTATATTTAATACTGCAAACAGGATTTTGCAACAGAAGTGAAGTAGGACATTTTGACTTTGTAATTTTATTACCTGAGTAATTTTATTCTGTGCAGTTAGGAGGAGTGTTTACTTCTTACTACAAGCAGAAAGCTGGATTGTTTTTTAAGAATGGAAAAAGTGAATAAAAATAGCAGACATCTGAAAACATCCAAGAGAATAATGAAAAGTTTTCCAATGTACAACTGCAACAACAGTAATTGTATATGTCAGCTTCTGAAACGTATGAAAGAAGCTACTAAAAATATACACTGTAATTCTTCTGGGTGCCCTTACTGAAGTGGGAATCAAAAATTGCAGTTTCCAGAAGCTGTCTCACTACCACTCACTATCTACCCCCAGGTGTACCACCCCTCTCTGAATATATCTGCATCAGTAGCCAACACACTGCAAGGCATTGCAGTAAGAATGTTTTATTTTCTGGCTTTTACACATTCCCTGTGGTGATTAGTTGCATATTTAGGTAACCCTGCAAGCGAGCAACGAAAGAAACCCTTGGTGCTTTTGTCAATAATTTATTTTAAAGCTGCAACTTCAAATATTTAAGCATACCAAGCAAGAAAAGGGCATAAACTGTTTAAAAAAATGAGACCCATTCTCGTTCTTCCAGTCAACTCAGTAATTACTGTGTTAATTTGAAGCTTACAAAGAAAAGAAAAACATATTATTCAGATCACAAGTCAAGCTATTGTTGCAGGACAAAGGAGAAGAATTAAATCAATGCCTCAGCTACAGCCACTTCATGAGGAAGGGCCCACAAACCAAAAAATCCTCGTCAGTTCCCTTCATGAGCATGCACTCAGGCTGCACATCTTCCCAAGCCCTCCACTTGTGCTCTGAACTGAAGGTGCAATTATTTGTGCTCTGACTGCAGTCGGGCTGATTTGCAGACTTCATCGGGTAATTAGGCAGGTGAGTGGAGGAAATCATCAGGACGACTAATCGTGGCTTAAATGTAGAAGACAGTTTCTGAAATCCTTGCCAGGTAGGAGCGGAGAGGCACGAGGAAAAGTGGAAATTCACTCAGCTCAAACAGCACGAGTAACCATGAACAGCTCTACCTCCCCTGTGATCCCTTCCTTTCGTTCTTACAAAAAAAATAAATGGTAATAAGGCCACTCTCATCTCAGAGGAGAATTTCTTCATGACCCACATCTATCCTGGCGCCTGTTCCTGACCAGGCAGTCAATGACAGCCAACCAAGGGCAGATCTAGGTACTGCCAGATGGCACCATCACATAAACGTGTGTTTAAAGAAACAATGATCACATTTTCAATTATAGATCTGATTTTCAATCACACACCTTTTACGGGTCACTGTCTTCTGAGGTTACAACAGTAATTTTCACACCTGAAAATTAGACTGATAATGACAGGATGGGTAAAACTTCATGAAGTCCTTTATCAGTTACAAGTGGCTCTGAACCTGACTGCTGTTTAATGTACCAGGCGACCGAGATGATACAAGGTCAAAGGAGAATAAAATACATGGACTATGGAAAATTTCCATCACAGAAACACCATGATTATCTAAAAATGAAGAGAGGCAAAATGTGACTATGTAGTGCATTTCAACTTTTTTTTTAATCCTTATTTACAAGTTTTCCATCTTAATTGTCAGCTTTCCCATCCATGCCTAAATCCAAATGGCATCATGGTTTTCTTATACCAAAAGAATGGAAAATTCAGGGAAGAAAAAATCTTAGAAGACAAAACCCACACATTCATAAATTCAAAATTTTGTAAGACTGACAAATGTAGGTGCCTAAAGCTTCAGGAAATCATAGCATTTTAGAAAGTTTTCAGTAGACTGAGAACAGCAATCATCTTGTACTCTATTTCAGAGCAGTGTAAGTTTTTTGCTTGAACACTGAGTGCTTGTCCATCTCAGCAGAATAAAACCAATAGAATAAAATTAATTTGGCAGTATTTTAAGGGGTTTTTTGACTCATTTCCTAAGTCCTCAGAAGGCTTTTCATTTTGTCATTTTGCCACAGAAATAATCATCCAGAAGAAAGACTAAGGAACATCACAATGCTGGTCTACTCAATTCTTCACAAATGAGGCATTAAAAATGACCAACTGAGTTGCAATTACTACAAGTAGTTTTTAGTAACTCTTAGATTCATACATCTGTCTTGCTGCTATACAATACAATAGCCAAGTTCAGTCTTCAGGAGTATCTACTCAAGCCTTTTGAAATTTGCCACTACTGTCTTAAGACTTCTCTTTAAATTACTCAAATCCTCACTACTACTCAATTCCTTCAGAAAGTCACTTTTCTTATTCTGTTTGGTAAAACTGGAATAATTCACAGAGAACATTTGCTACAGCAGGTGACTGAAATTTTGTTCCCCTTCCCATTTTAGCCCATTATCCTACACTTACTGTTGCTTTTGTTACCCCTAACACTGACAGAAGAAAGTTGAAATTATCTCCTTTTCTTCAAAAGCTCTACACTGCCTCTCATCTTTACCTCCCCACGTTTTACAGACACCATGTAACTCTATCTCTTCCCTTCCACAATTCTCATTTCCTATGCATTAGGGTTTTACTGTCTAGAGGTATAATAGTTCTGTTAATTACAGTGACCATTAAGAACTGGAAAGGTAAAGCCAAATCACTCTGCTTTATCAAATGGCTGTGGCCATAAGAATGACTTCTAACATTTCTAAATATTTAAGCACACGGAGCTTTCTTTGAAAAGAACTATATTAAATAAGATTTTTTTACCCTATCTATGAGCGATGTTGTGTTGTGAATTGTTGTGTTGTGAAGCTAATTCATGGTCAAGTAACAACATTTTATGCAAAAAAAAAAAAGTCTTAAATAGTAAGATCTAGACATCATTTTAATGATCTTCAAAGTTATAATGCCTATGGACCTGGTAGGATTGTTTCAGCTACTCCAGCAGATTTTTTGAATGAAGAAAGCACATAATGTGTCTCTGCACCATTAACAAGGAAATACTACGTTATACTAAAACTTTATTCACCAACAATGAACATCTGCATAACTAAAATACAACACAACCAACTTGAAAGGATGAAACTCCTTCACCTTACCACAGCAACAACCAAAGCTTCAAAATGTTAGAAACAAAACCAAGGAGCTTTAGAAAATGTAAATGAATTGTAGATTGACTTTGAGCAGACGCCACAGGTTCAAATCAAATGTAATAATTACACCTGAAGACACGTAATTAATTTGAAATGAATTCTGAATTCAGTTTTGAGTCTGGACTCTGCTCCAATCCACTAAGATTAGAATTCAAAAAAATTTTCCCCCCAAAAATAAGAGCTTCACAGAAACTTCAGAGGTGCATCATTTTGTAACCACAGAAGAGGATAAAAATAGTTCATGTTTACAGGCAATCAGCTCATTTTTTTTAATGTGAATTACTAATTTCGTATTTGTATTGTAGGTATTTTGTAAGGGTTCTCCCATTTTGAATGAATCATACAGAACCATGGATGGATCTCAGATCTGCTCTAATGTCCTCAGCAGTTTCTCAGGGAGATTTTTTTAACAGCACCTAAATTAAGTCTCTTTATTTCAGTGGAGATGATTTATTTTAAATCAGTGCCAACAGTCCCACTCAAGTCCTAATCAAGTTGAAGTACTAGGAAAAGCACTGCATTTAAATTTCCCTGCACTTCAGTATTTGCACACAGAGCCATGCAAACCTACCTTACACCACCTGGCCACTGTCCTTTCTAAATCAAGGAAGAAAGTCTAAAAGCAAACGTGAGCATCAGTTCAAAACGAGTTTTGAGCTGACACACAGATTTCTGGGTTTATTATCCCACTGCATAATCAGAGCAGATCTGTCTACCTGCCTAGAATCACTCCTTATTTACAAAGCTTAGAGGACTTAAAGAGGATCAGCCATTCTGCACATCTGGGAATCAATAATTAAGTCACAGCACAGAAAACTGAAGTGATGCAGGGATGGACAAAGAAATGGGATACAACCTCTCACCTGGGAAAGTTCACAGGGCCCCAAAGCAGTCAGCAAGAGCTGTGTGCCCAAGTGGTGAAGAAATGCTGATTCGTCCTGAAAATGGGCTCATGTGAAGAACAGCCACCCAGCTCAGAGATGAAAAGTGTCTTCTGACAGTGTAAATTTACCCAAATATATAATTTCTTCCACGAGAGGCAGTATATTCTGTACTTTAGTGGATGTGATTTAATGGATGTATCAAACACATTTTGCATATCAAAGCAAAATATGTATTGTAAGTTCAAAAAAACAAACAAAAAAAACCTCTTAAAATTGTGCATAAAAGCATTGAAACATAAAATGAGTTTTGCAAGGATGCCATTTTGCTGAGAGCCTTGAATCCTGAGTTTTAATGTATGTAATAGCTTTTCTTAGCAAACATTTTTCCAATGCAAAATCAATTCTACAGTCAGTGTCTTCCAAGTGATGCCTCTAACACACATGAATTTCCATCTCCCACACATCCAGGTTTCAGGGATGATAATCTTATTTTAGCAGAGTGGTTGGAGACACTCTGAGACTACTCAGATGGGAATTCTCTAACTCCAGAAAGGAAGAAGTCCCAGAGCTGCTTCCATCAGTGCATGTACTGTAGCAAGGCCATTTTGAGGGCAAAGCCTAATTATCATTTGGATACAGTTTTACCTTCAAAACCAAACATGAAAGTAGTAGAATAATACGCCTCATTTCCCTTGTCTATTTTTTCTATTTTAATTTTCTGATTTTAATGAACAAAGGCACTCCAGAAGCAAATTCTATACACATAAAAATAGACTTCAGTCTTCAAATATGACCTTTTAATTAAAATATAACAGATCATTAAAAAAATTATTTCAACAGCTGAAAATGCTGGAAAAAGCATTCTTTTAAAACAACATAAAAGAGAGAAGTAGTGGCCAAAGTTACTTTCATTCTCAAGAGAATACTAATACTGTTTGCACAGTGAGTGGGGCACACAGTACATCATGATTACACCAACTCATTTTAAGCTGAACTCAGGCACGGCTGAAAAACAACAAAACCTTCAGCTCCCACAAGCACAAACCCAGAGATAGGGGCTGGCTGCATTCTTGAAACAGCTGTGGAGGACTCTTGGAAGAAGGATGACAGAAGATATTCCCTATTCCAGTAAGAGCATCATCCTAAACACAGGTACCATGGAGCATTCTCTGTGCCTGGTTCAGAGCAGGGGCAGGAAGAACTCCGCAGGAAATAGTCAACTGAGGAGTCAAAGCTGCTTGGAGAGCAAGTTAGAGCTCAGGGGCAATCTTTTAATGCTCTACATTTTGACTCAAAGCAAAAACTGTCACAGCAACCCTTCACAAAACACAGATCAGTTTGGGTGCTTGGAAGGGATGTTGCTTTATAAGCAGCGGATGATGTTAGGAACGGAGAGTTTCAGTGAACCACACACATGACAGAAAGAACAAGTGAGAGGGAAAGAAAAAGGATATGTAACAGGTCAGTGTCTGGCTTGAGGGAAAACTCAACTAGGTTACCACAAAAATGTGTTCCTGAGGAAAGCCTTTGAAGAGGGGCTGCAGCCACAGGGGAGGGAAAGCCTGGAGGCGGGTCCTCCTGGCTCCTGCACAAACAGAGCTGTGTAGTCTTGGATGAAACGAGCAAGTGCCTCTTCACCGATGCGGGATGCCTTGTAAACAACACCTTCCTCCTGGAAACTTCCCTGTTTCTGCACTTCCCGACAGAAAGCACTGCCTAGCAAGAACAAACAGAACAGCAGCAATACAGGAACAGGAGGTGAGCTCTGCCCCCTTGTAGTCACTCCCACCACGAGGAGCCAGAGGAGTGCATGGGAAAGGAGAACCTGTGCTTTGACAACACAGGCTGAGGTGCACACATGCTGCATCGCCTAAGGAGTCATGCAGAAAACCTCCACACCAGCAGCTGACTGTCCTTTGATGTCCACCCAGGGATGGGGCAATTTCCATCATCTCTACACAGACAGTGTCGCCACTTCTGATCCCAAACCTGGGTGTGCACTCAGCAGTCTAAGCAGGAATGACACTTCATCTTCCCTAGAAGCTTATCATGGAGGGAAGTCCCTTTTTTATTCTTCTGCTCTTGATGGCAGCAGTGGAAGAGACAATTCATAACTACAAATTTTCTTCTGCAGCTAAGCCAGTAAAATTATCTACCTCACACCATGCTCCTTTGCACATCACTGAAGACAGTGCAATAAAACTCAGCCCTCAAACCTTTCTCCCACTAAGAAAGCTCTTTTTATAAATATTTCCTTAATTCCAATTTAACAAGAGGTACCATTACTCATCCACTTCACATCCATCATGACATATCTATCTGAACAGATATTTTTATTCATTTTTTTCTCCATTAGTTCTTACCTAAAAGATACATTTTTCTTGGACTGTTGGTGACAGAGATAAGATAACATGAGGAGAACAGTCATCTATTGCTTTCCAAACATTTTGAATTGCCAAGTTCAAGGAAACTTTCTGGGTGCTCTCCGTGGCCATGGATTCCAGGTGTCCAAGAGGGCTGCCTCTGCTAGAGTACACAGCATGTTTTGAAATGAAATATTTTTCAGTGGCTGCACACTATCTCTTCAGCCTGCCAAATCCAGGGTTTTATTATTAGGCAGAAGGTAACAATTCACACGGCATTTCAAGTTTCAGTATTTGTTTGATGCCTCACTCTGTTACTCAGAGGAGTTCTGATCTCCGTACTTCAGATGCCAACATGGATCAGAGCCAGCCTTAAAAATATGTAAATTTGAATTGCCAGAGAAGTAATGATTAATTAAATTCACAGGAAGTTGATTCAAAACATGTTTGAGGTAACATTAATTTTAAAACTGCCTCAGTTAGTATTCCACACACATGCCTAAGATTTTAAATATTGCCAAACATTAAGAAGATGACTTTTGAGAAGGATTATGAACAGTATGATTTTTCGCAACAGTTTCCTTCATTTTCTGACTGCAAAAAAGGGAGATATACAAGAATTTCTTTTTTTCTTTCCTTATTTCAGAATTTGGAAATGTTCTTGCAATTTTCTGAAAATAATTCTCTTTTTACCTTGTGTCAGTACCCTGTTTCAGGGTTAACAGCCACTTCTTGTCAGAAAATAAAGACAAAAAGACAGAGTTGAAGATTAGGCTTGGTCCTGCTTCAGAAAGCTGTATGGTACAGTGTGCATCTTCACAAGAATATTAACCAGGTTTGGGCTATTTTTTTCATAGCTTCTTAAACAACACACTGCCCCAGATTCTGATTTCAGCTGCAGCTCTGGAGCACCAGTGGCAAAATCACAGACGACTCCAGTGCAGATGAAAGCCAGACTGAGCCCGTTGTTTTCTCAGTGATGCGCTCTGTATCTCACCAGGTTAAGGCACAGGAGCCACCCAAATATAAACCTCCAAGAGAATGATACGTTCCAGTCCAGCAGCACCCCATAAACCACACCAAGGATTTGTGCACCGACACGAGCACATTTTAAAGAAAAGGCAGAAGGGGCCCTACTGAAGGGATCATTACAAAAGGCTCTCCTCCTCGATGAGGGCTTTGCTGATTGTGAGACACACCAACCACCTCAGGCAGAGAAGATGGGGATGGAATCTCAAGGTAGGACTCTATATAAATCATCTTCTGGTGCTGTGCCCTTGATGATCCCTCAAAGCTGCTATTGCTTTGGTTGAGTAAGTGCTGAAACCTTCTAGGACTGAAGATCTTTACTTCTCTAAGCTCTTTTCATGCAGTACTTTAACAAAGAAAGTTTTTGAAGCAGACAATTCTTTATCGACTTCTTCACACATCCTGAAATGCTCTCTTAAATTTTATGGATCTCTCAACATAAATGAAGCACCCTTCTGGAATTTAGACAGTAGGAAATGCCCTACAGTATATCTTTAAACCTGCTGAGAATTTATACACACTCATTTGAACAAATAACTGTAATTGTGTGGTAAAGCTGGATCTGGATTATAGGTGTCCCTCACAACAATCAGCCAAGCATGACTCAATACCAATAATCTATTTTCAAAATGTTGGGGTTTGTTTTGATTTGTTTTCTAATAAAGTCTGGTTAAGCTTCATCTGAATCCTTCTGCATTTAAACTTTGCTTAGGACATGAATGCAGCTCCAAAGCCTCTTATTAAATGCTCATTCAATTATGCTCTCCATGGATGTACCACAAAGCTGAACTGTTACTTGCAACATTTACACTCAGCACATTTTAGTAATTTTAAGTGAAAATCTGTTATGCAGCATCCTACAAAGCTGCCCTGGTAATCACCTCTAATGGTTTCTACAGCTGTTGTTGGGACCAAAAAGAATTCTCCTTTCCAAAATGAACTGTTTGCAGGTAACACACAGAGAAAGCCTTCTGACAGTTATGTCTGCCTGCACCCCTTACTCATTTTCTTATTCCAATCCCACCCTGCTCTTTCCCTATCCTCTAATTACTTTCTACATTTTCCCATATTTTAATACACTTTTGTGGCAAATTGTTGCTGTTCTTGTCCACCAAATATCCCTAAACCTGTCTTAAAGAACTGTCTAATCCAGTTAGTTTTCCTATGAATATGCCCTATTCATCCAAATTCTTGAACATACTCTGGTTTCCAATTCAGGTTTTACATTTCCTACCTATTTTCAGGGTTTTCTACTACCCACACTCTCAGTGTTTCTAAATAATAACAAACACCTCCAGATCTTTATGAATTGTGGGTCATCTGCTGTGGATTCTGAAGAGCAAAACAAGAATCTAAGAAAAATGGAAATAAAGATTGTTCTGTGCTTTAAAAAACAGGCAAACAAGCACAAACAACCTGTGTCTGTTCCAGTTCAGCCTCCAGAGCACACAGAAAGACAAAACCCCCGCCTTACTCCTCTGCAGACACTCAACACTTCATAGGCAAAGGTAAGTGATGAGGACGACCCTCAAACTCTTTTTTCAGCTCTGTTATTTGTCCGTATTTGCTGTAATGAATTCTGTAATTACATTCTATAATGAATGTTTACCTTTTCCCTTCTCTACTGTTCTAGTATTGCATTACTTACTGAAAAAAATGTGATTTATATGGCATCCTCAGCCTTCAAACTAACAGAGAATACATGATTTTCCAGTCCCAAATGAGGAGCCTTCCCCCATTTTTCTGTGTCTACATTATTACTGCATGCTCATTATGGAGTATTCAGGTTTGAATACTCAGCCTAAATTGTACCTGCCAGTTTTATGAAGAATTGCAGCTTTCTAATAAGAATCACAAGACCAGAAAGGAGGAAAAAAAAAAAAAAAGAAAAAAAAAAAAAAATTCCAAACCACAAAAAAACCCCCAAACCAGTATAATCCTGGTTTGTTGGGTTTTTAAATGGATTAAAAAACAAAACACAGTAAAAAATTAAAAGCATCAACAAAGTAGCACCAACTGTGAAGTTAATAAAACTCCTCTTATCATCATGAACAATGAACTGGAAAAAACAGATATAGCTTTTCCCTCTTCCACTTACGTAATACACTAAATCATTCTAAGTGTTCAAAATGCATATTAAATTATTGACCATACCAATCTCCCTAGTCCATAAAAAATCCTGCAGAGAAAGGCTTTGCCCACACAGCTCTGCTGGCTGCATCCCTGCTGCACAGCAGTGCACACAGGTCTGGGCATTTGGTGCCTTAAAACACATTTATTTAGTTGTGTGGACTTTTCTGGTTGAAGATGCCCAAAAAAAAGGAAGGCTGTGCTGTTTTGTTAAAAGCCTGTTCTGACAGCACACAGCAGCAAGGAGAGATACACAACAAGTGCTGAAAACCCATCTCCATGGAGTTTCTGGAGTATTGAGAAACACATGAAGGCTGGGCAGGGATGGTATTGCAAGCCTTATATATTTCATTGTTATATGTCTTTATGTATCTATTAAAAAGTATTTACGTGCATTTTAAATACCAATACTTATCTATATTTGCAGTCTGATATTTAAGATATTTAAATATCCTGAAAATAATATGTAACTGTGGATATTTAGAACACTGTTCATAAAAATCGTGCTGTGGTGGCTGTGGACAAGCAGCAGCTAAAATTAGAAAATAATGATAGGTCTTTTTCATAGGACTGGAACATGAAATATAATTCATATGTCAAAGATACCACTATCATTTCCTGAGGCAGAGGACAACAAATATCATCAAAATAGCTTAGTTATATGAAAGTACTGTTTTGAGGACAGCAAACCAAATGATTTTGCAAGTCCAGTGCAATGACAGTACGGGAATTTTATGCTGTTTGCACCATGTTCCAGAATCAGGAAATAAGACCAGCAACGAGCAGCTTTGTTAAGGATTAAACACTGATACAGTGATATGGACAGAGATACTGAATAAATGAGTATTCAGGATGAGTTCATTATGCTACCGCAGCAAACTAGCCAGTCCTGTCTTTGAGATGGATGTGTTTGCTCTCAGCTGTAGAGCAAATATCAGAGCTCAACCTATTCCAGAAGAATCTGAAGTCAGGTAAGGTAATCTGCGTAACAGCAGCAATTTCCAAAAGTATTTACTATTAATTAATGACATGATTGAGAAAACTTGCCAGAAAACTCAATGAGATTTCAGTCACTCAAAAAACAAACACATTAGAAGTCTGCCTTTCTTTAATCTTAAAAGCTGCAAAAATCTACTCAAATTTGCCAAATACGTGACATGAAGCTACTAATTCTTCGGTCTTATACATTTTTAATTATTTATTTTGTGCAGTGCATCCACTGCATTGTTTCTCAGCTGAACTAGAGATGTTCCTGGCACAGACCCCAATAGCTTTCAAAGGAAAACTCTTCCAAACTCAAAACAAGCTGCAGGTACCCCAACCAGCATCTCACCTGCCTCTATACATCCTGCTGGAACTTGGTGCAAAATGGGGCAGAAAATGCACAATGTATATTACCAATGACTTTTAAAAGTCTGAACTCTTGCTGAAATTATTTATTATAACTATTATTCATTATTATTATTATTTATAGGTATTTTTGTTGAAACTATGGAATATTAAATAAATATTATTTACATGAATTCATACAGCAGTAATTAATTTTTTAAAATATTCTGAGGCGTACAATTAAATTAAGATACACATCAAAATCACTGCCAGGACATGTACAAAAGAAACCTGGCAGTCTACAAGCCCACATCTGCCAGGACACTTCTGCCCTTCTCCACCACAACATGCACTGTAGGGATTATGTCTGCATTGCAAACGCCAGGTTACAACAAGAAAAGAAAGACTTGAGTATCTGCTTTCCAACATAACACCGAGTTAGGCTGCATGGTACTTTGCACTTTACACAATTCGTGTATTGGAGGAGAAGTCTAAGCATGATTTTACAAAATGAAAACAACCCATCTAGAGTAGGAGACTCTTCAGGTAACTGTTCAGAGTTCCCATTGTTTCTAGGAAAACAGGAGTAATTGTTTTTCCTCTCTCAGCATTTCACTATTGGTTCATCAATTAATCCTTGATTTTGCAAAACACTCTTCTAAGTTCCACGCTAAGAGTTGAAAAAAGATAAGAAAATGATGACTGCAGTAGGTTCATTAACTTCTTTGCTAAAGATCAAGACAATAACCTTACATATCTGTAATTTTCCTGCATCGTTACAAAAGAGGAAAAGTATCAGTACACTGCATTATTTCTGCAAATGGTTTCCAGCTAGTGAGGTTCAAATGACATACAGCCTTCTAAACAGCCTTACAAACAGCCTGACAGCACATGCTGCATAAACCTGTAGTGAAATACATCACTGAAGCAACCTGCCTCAGTCACTGTGGACCTGCTGCTGCTCCTCTCTCAGCACAAGGCGTGGCACCGTGTAGGACGAGCATAACACTGCTTAAACTGACACGAGGTTCAGAATATTCACCGAGTTTGCCGAGGTAATAGTAAGTGCCAGCTCCGCTGGCAGCAGTTGAACGGCAAACGTCTTCCCCCACTGGCTGATGAAAATGTCAAGGAGAGTGAGCTCTAGCAGGATAAATGAGGTCACTGTTTGCAATTCCCTGCCAGACTGCTGGTTGAAGAAAACACCATTCGTCAGTAAACCTAACGCAAAACACACTATACCTCAAAGCTGTCCCTAAGTCATTACTCATTCCGTCCCAAAACAAACAAGAAAAAGAATTGCTTTTAATTCCGAAAGACAGCCTGTACACCTCCTACTACTGTAAGCATGATATTCATTTGAACATTGAATCAAGACTAAAATTTAGAAGTAATTTCACAGTAACCACAATCCACTAAAAAAAGAAAAAATGGAGGCAAAAATAAATGCAAAGCAATGGCTGTAGCAGTTCTTCTGAACCACTTCTCCAAAATCATGCTATAAACTCCTGGAGGCCCAATATTTACAATATTTATAGGGGGCCCTGAATTCATACGCAGCATATTTATTGCCTTAATCAGCCTTAATAAATAGGTCCACCCCAGGGCTTTGGGCAATCCTTTGATGCTCAATCTGCCTGCTTTGAGGAACTGCTCCAGGAAATGATTTTAGGACTTTTAAACAGAATACATGGAGAGAAGGAGGCTGTGCTGAAGGGTTTGGAGGTGTTGGTCTTGGAAATGGCATGTTCAGCCCATTGTTCTTGGGAATGCCCAGAGACCACAGGCACTGCAATCAACTCACAGTTTAAATCCCCTTGTGTTACCACAAAAAGAACAGCTGCACAGGATAGTTCATTCCAGGACATCTGACTATCAACGAAAAAAATCTTTAACTTTATCCATTTTTAATTAGGCTTTGTCAATAAGAAAGCCTGGCTGAGCTTCCCCACTCCTGCCGTATGTAATGCTGGCACTGTTTATCCCCAGCAGCTCTAATCCCGCTTTGAAAAACGAAGTGTCAGCATCAGGAATTAAATGCATTAAAAAATGAACACCGGAATGATCACACAGGCCATTTGTTCCCTTTAAATACTGCTTATACATAAATAGATAAAAGTATTGCCGAGAGAGCTGAGGAAGCTTTGACAAGCCTCTGGGGAAAAGAGTCTGCTGGTGCTGGCACGGTGCAGGAGCACACCTCTTCCAGGAGCATGGAGCAGAGGAGGCACGGCACAAGGAGAGCCTCTCACCCCTCCACAGGCCAGGACTCAGAGTGGGATGGAAGTGCAGGAACAGATCCACCCTATGGCTTTGAAGCAAACACCTCCAAAGAGACACAGAGAGATAGAGCCCTGCTCTTTGCTTCCCACATAAATATCAGGACCAAAATGCCTACTGCTGGGGAAAATGAACACCTCCCTCCACTGGGAAATCCCATGGGGATGATATCCACCATGGGGCTCTTTCCTGGGAGTCACAGCTCTGCACCCTGCTGTGGGCACAGATGGGATTCCAGAGGTGAAGAAGTTCTGATAGGATACAGGATTGACTGCAGAAATGAACTCCATAACTTAGGTCATGCAACTCTGCGACCTGCAAGATAATGCTCTCCACTCTCAATGCACAGCTTTGCCAAAAAACTAAGCCACACAATTAATTCTTTTAATATACAGTAATGATCCTGTTTCCTGTGATCTTGGGATGAAAGCACAGCATATGAATACAGATTGCTGTGTTATGGCACTGGGACTTTCCAGGCAACCAGCACCCTGTGGATGCAGCTACACCCTGCCCAGCACTTCTGAAGGCAGGAGAGATCTCAAGGGGGTTTCCTTCTTTTAATAACTGAACAACTTAATACAGGAGGCACTGACAAAAGAAATACACGAGGCACAATCCAATTATTTCCAACTGCTGATTTTACAGTTTCTTAAAACGCCATTTCCTAGATGGCTGCTCATGCTTCCTGAGGGGGGCTGTGCTTAGCCAGGGGAGGGGCTGCGTTTCTGGGGTGTCTGTCTGTCCTTGCACTCCTCTTGAGACACCCAGCTCCATCCTCGACCTACAAACACAGCCCACAGCTCACCCCAGAGCTGAGCATCTGGGCTTGCCGGGGTCTCAGACTCACCCCACAGCCTGCTCACAGCCCCAGGATGGCTGCCTGTCCATACCAGCAGATCTTCCTGAGCATCAGGGCCTGCTGGAAACACCTGCACCCAGGGGAGCTGGGCAAAACCACTCCCAGGCTATTCCCAGCAGTGCACTAAGGCACTTCCAAAGACCATGTCCTGCTACCCTCCTCAGTCACTCCTCGACAGAGAATTACAGACTCACAGAAACGGGCACATACAGGATCCCTGTCTGCCTTTAGGTGCTCACGTAACTTTTGAAAATGCTGCAGTTGACAGGAGCCCCTGGGGCTGTTGGCCATGGACACGGTGCCACAGCTGCCAGGAGCACATCCTGACAAGGGCATGACGTGCAGAATGTGGAGGGACACGTGATCTGCACCACACCCAAACCACATCCAGCAGTCTGGAGCTTCCCATCTGATGAATAAGACACCTCAGCTCCCTAAAACACATGGGAAGAGACAATGATACCAGCACCTGCCCTGCCACAGCAGCGCTGTGGCAGCAACAAGTGGACGGCAAAAACAAGAGGAAGATGACGAGGGCCGTGGATGTAAAAATGGATCCTAACATGTCCTGATTTTCAGTGGGACTCTCTCTGTGTCTTAGGGCTCTTGCCTTGATGAAGAAGGCAGCATACAGCCTGAAGGCACACCAGCCAAGCCTGCCCTATGGCACCTGTAATTTCTGAGAGCCGTTTATGAGTGAAGGATCTGCTGCTGTCTACTTTCAAAAAGAAGAAAAAAGAAAGAAATATACTGGGGAAACCAAAACTGGTGCATGTAGAAGATGGATTCCAGAGGCAAACAAACAATAGCTGAAACATGAGACACTTGAGAACTTTTTATTCCCAAAACATAATAGCTGGAGCCTTTCATCTTCTTAGCACGCTAATCCAGCAGACACAGCGGTGGGAAGCAGTGCGCAGCCAGGACCTTAGAAAGGGTGGCTGGTGAAACAATATCCACTTGAACACAGCTTTGGTCTGGAGCTCTACAACGTGCTGTACCAGCTGAGAGCATCCTGCAGGCTCCACTGCTGAGAAAGGTTTTAGAAACGTACCTTTCACAAATGTCTTCCATCAGAATCTCTTTTATCTCTCGCAGTGATAAAAGCACTACTGTGCTGAAATGACTTTTGGTTTTACCAGCTGACATCTAGAGCTGTCTGTGAGACATTTTTCAAAAAAGTCCCAGCAACACTACTATGCAGAAAGACTTTACATGATTATTATTGCTCTTCATTAGAGAACCTTGTACTCTGAAATGGTTATTCATATAAACCTTTAAAAGTAATCATGTATTGATATGATATAAATCTTCTTTTTGTTCTTTAGTGGAAAAAACATAGAGATTGCATCTTGAAGATGCACTTACATTACAAATGAACGAAAAAAAAAAAAAAAACATTGCTGGGAAGAAGAAATCTCTCCTTAACCCCTTACTGCTGTCAACAGTATCTGAGCTACGTTTCCTGCCAGGTTTTATCCCATGAGGTCCCTGCTCAGTCCACAGACTTACATGTACCAGAAATTGTCACCTTTACACTGTCCATACTTCTTCAAACAAATTGTGATCATGTGCAGGATGTGGGACAAGGATGTGGGACAGCCCCTGGTGTGGCTGGCAGCAGTGCCCTGAGAGCCACTTGCCTGTGCCAGAGCAGCAGGGAAGCAAGGCACACGCTGTTTTCCAGCACGACAGAATGCAGGGAGACAGAGAGGAAGGCAGGGGGAAGTCAGGAGGACACTGCAATACAGCCTGTTCTCTTTGCTGTTCTTTCTCATTGAAAATGCTATTTGATCACAGGTCAAAAATAATTCACCTCTGTCACCTCCTTCCTTTCAGGGCTGCAGCGATGTTCTGGGCTGCAGTGCCAAAGCAGGGGCAGCTCAGCACAGCAAAGCCCGCGAGGTCTGAGCAGCTCCAGTCAACACACAGCTCACCCTGGTGCCAACAAGTGAGGCCATTCAGACAGTGTAAGAGCTCAGGGCAGCGGGGTCAGCGCTCTTCTCTGATAAACAGGATTTTAATCCTCTCTCCTTCCTTGCTGGAGTTAGTTTTGCCATGGTCTGTACGGAACAGTTTTCCTGACTTCAGCCATCCAAGGGTAAAACTGGCTTTGAGCCCCAACAGAAGGCGCGCAGATGGAATGGAGAAAAGCTTTTTACTGCAACTTGATGAGAACACTTGGGAAAAAAAACCCACCTGTCCTGTAGCTGAGGCTTTCAGCAGAAAGGTAACACTTCTGTCTTTCCCTTCTAAAGCCACATAGTTGCTAAGATGGTGATTTCCACTCTCTTCATGTGACAGCAAAAACATAAAACAAGCCTGTTAACAGCTTGGGCAATGCTACATAAGGGAAATATTATTCCTTTAAATTGCAGGGGGAAAAACATCTCAGAAGTGAAAAATGTAATATTTGTACTACACGATTTAAGTGTAGATCTCAAAGCATGCTCAGGTCCTCAGCTCAAGCCTCGCAGGTATCAGGATGCTGTCATGAACAGGGCCAGCAAACAAAGCAAACTGTAATTTTTACTGAACTCTAAGGCTCTTATTGCACAGAAAAGTGAGGTTTTATGCTGATCCACACTATACTTCTCTGAACAGCTTGGTGGTTGTTTTCAAAAAATACACAGTACAAAGGTCTTTAGCTTCCTCTAATGTTCCCAATTACAAAACATTAATCTTTGTCAATCACCTTTGTCTAAGGTTTATATTTTGTGCCACCAGAAGACACTGATACAATGCCACTTTCTCTCCTGGGAACCAGCAGCCTGAGACAAGTCTGAAATCATGACATAACTCTAATAAATCCCCAGAATCATGCCAGCACCGTTTGGGTACAAATGAGCCCTGAAGCAGATCCTGAGATTGTGATTCAGCAGCCTCGCACCATCACAGCAGTGGTTCAAAGGCTCTGCAGACCAAGCCCCCTTTCTCCACTGGCTGGGATGGTCTTGCCTGGTTCCTCCTAATTCTGTTTGCTCTCCATTTCAAAAGGAAATGCAGGCAAACATCTGAAGAAAATTCAGCTCAGATGTTGCTATGTTTTATGCAGAGGAAATGTTCATAAAAACTGACTCTGAGAATGCATTTTTAATAGCAGTGAAGAAAAAAAAATATTTTTGCATTGGAGATTTAACTTGCCTGTACTGGGATCTGAAATCATTTCACCAGGCTAAGATCCAGGCTCATTCCACCATCGTTGCAGGCATCTAATTTAAGAGCAAAGTCACCCAGGCTTCCCTCTATAATTAACCGCAAATGACTGATGACCTGAATTGTTCTGCTGAAATACCTAAAATTTGTCTTACCCTCCCCGCTGATTTAAGAACTTCATCTAAGGCTTAAAGTCAGGTAAGAGGACCTTCAAATTAAAAAGAAATTAAAAGAAAAAAATAAAGAAAAGAAGAAAAAAGAACAGAAGGCAACCCAGAAACCTAGCACAGAAGATTAAATTTGCTTTAAAAATACAGCAGCCAGACAGTTACTCTAGGTCCACAAAATATTTAATGCGCAAGCATTAAAATGTTACAAAATTGAATTGCGTTTACAGTTTAATGAAGCAGATGGACAGAGCATGTGCTGTTTTCTCTGCACAAACCCCCAATCAAAGTAAAACAGCATCCCTTCTGATGTCCACATGTTGGTAAACTCAAGGGATTAATAACGATGCAGTCAGAGTCGTAGTGCTTTGCTTCAAAGAAATTTGCAAATGAAGATTAATTTTAACAACTTGATGCATATCTGATAAATAGCACTAGAAGTACAGAAAATACATGTTTCAAAGTTGTATTTTCATGCAATTATTTGAAAAGGCTTTGTCACAGTGGCATGAAAATTGGTTCCTGTCTACTGGTTTGTAATCATTTCTGCCTTAAAATGGTTTTCAGACCCTCAAGTACCTCAGGCTGGATGTTGTGAGTGTTCGGCATTTCTGAATGTTGATCAGTCACACTCCAGAGCAAAGTGTCTGCAGGCTCAGTCTGTGATTTTCTTCCCAGGTTTGCCAATGGCCAGGAGAGCTGAAACCACACACACATCAGCATCTCCAGCTCCAAAGGGTGGCAAACCACCAAGAAAGGTGGCAAACCACCATGGAATTGGCACACTGGACAAAATTCCACTGTGCATACTGTGGGAAAAGCACAGGTACAAAAGGAACAACAGGTAGATGCCAGGCCTGGGGAAGGAGATCTGGGTAACCTATTTGGACAAAAACTCCCACCATGGCAAACTTTGGGAAAGGAAGAAACTGCTTACACACACACACCATCCCACGTTGTGGGAATACCTCTGCATACCAAGGACCTGGACTGTACAAAAGTGGTGCCTCTAGAAGAACACCTGGGGACCCCCACCACCAAGAAGACCAGGAGAAGAAGGGCCCGCTGGACTGCAGGGACACGTGGTGGTGACTACAATCTGTCTTTTTCTCTTTGTCCCCTCTCTCTCTCTTAATCTCTCTCTCTCTCTCAATCTCTTTCTCTCACTCCTTGCTGCTAAATAAAATCTGTACCATTGACTTTAGCATATGGTCTCATTTGCACTTTAATTCGGACCCTAATATTATTTCAGGAGGGGGATCCTGGCATTATTCCAGCAGATCTTTACATTCATCGGTGTCAGAGGTGGGACCATAACATTAAGTTGGTGTCAGAAGCAGGATCATAACACGGGGTGCTGGTACAACCCCAGTTTCACAGGACCTGACACACTTGCTGTGTGCACTGGTCTGTGCCGTGGTGCACAGTGGGTGTGCACCCATGCCATACCCCTCCTCCCAGCTTTTAAACCATCAACACCTTGTCTAAAATCTGTGATTACTATAATATAAAACTACCACAAGCTGTTACAATGTTTTCTTTATATTTATTTCATGAGTGTATCACTATCCAACCCCTTATGCCACTGCAGGAGCCCTTCACTCTCAGCAGCCGCACAGGAGCAAGAGGCAGATTACATCCAGACAACTGGTGGCTTTATTATGTAACATTTCTGAAAAGGAAAATGGGATTGGGTGGTTTAGCCTAATGTTCAGGGATTGGGGATGACTGGATTAAAGTTTTTTACTCACTGTTCTGTTACTCCTCCCAAGAGCAGTTTATACTGCAGAGGATGAGGGGTGTTGCTTAGAGGAAAGGGTTATTTCCTCTAAGCTGGATTGCTTGGAAGCAAAGGTTAATATGGATTCCATCCAGCTTCACCAGTTCAGTACCTCGTAAGAATGGAGAAACTCCTGGTTTCTGGTTAGGCTGGTTTCTTCACGGTGAATCAGAACACAGCTACTCTCTGAGCAGCAGGGCTACCAGTAGTTTCATTAATATCCACGAAAATATTGATAAAATCTCCAGCTGAATTTACACAACACATGTCCCAAGATGAAAACTTAAGTAACTCTCAACAGTAACAGCTACGTGTTTATGAGTTCTTCTAGTGTCCTGGGGAACATTTTCAAAGCACCTACCATTGTATCATTTCAAACTGCATCACAAATGTTCACTACCTGAAATGTAAACCCTCCTGGGAAGCAGGTATCATTACATCCAACTACAGCGTGGTTTAGTATCACAAGTGATTTGATGCCTCCACACTTCCAGATTCGACTGCAAGCACTAGGATAACTTCCAGGGACGTGAGTATATTTTGAAAGAAAAAGATGAATAATGCATGGGGGAAGAACAGACAATAGCCTTTATACATGTCCATAAATCATAAATCCAGGCACAAAAAGGCTACTCGTGGTCAGTGGCAAAATAGTAAAACCCAAAATAAACCATTATGTTTCTTCCAGAATTAGACTCTTTGCAAGTTTCTGAAAGACTCCTTGAGTATGGACCCAAAAAGGAGGAGAAAAAGTCAGTGTCAGAGATTTGAAATGGGATGACTGCACTCACAATCCTTGTCAGAAGTACCAACTGGTTTACCTTCTAATTTTGCTTTTTGCAGCCTCCACCTTCACTGGTCCACACTCAGGGTCTGACCCCCAAGGTTTTGGGGCATTACAGCAAAGCAGGACCACAACAGCCCAACACCTGGCATGGCCCAAACAACAGGAACTGATCCTGGGGTTCAAGATACCAGCAGTGGATTCAGAATGAACTCTCCAAGTCAGTATAAACAAATAGTTATAACACAGACTGCAGCAGATCAAAGTTATCACTCCACAGTATGCTAAAGATACTCAATTAAATCAATTCCTTATATGCATAGAATTATTAATATTCACCAGATGTCCTTGACCAAGAAAGGTCACCATGAAAATACTCCTAAAGTTCTAGTTAAATGTTTCCAGCCACACCACATGGATACCCTCAGCTGCTTCCTTTCCGAATACGCAAACTTGCTGCCTCTTTTTCCAATATGACGGGATTGTTTGCAAATATTCTGTTTATGTAGTGATGTTTTAAAAAATCTAATCACTTCAAGAGAATGAAATACTCTTCCCTCCCTTCTCCTCTATCTGGAAAGACACTCTCCCCATTTCAGACACAGCCAATGCAAACTGCTGGTAGGTTTTTCAAATCACACCAATTCACAGCTATTTAAGAAAAATAAACAGAAAAATGGTAAATGGAGATAACAGTATTAATTTTCATCCACTTGACACTTATCCTATCTATTCAGACTGCAGAAAAATGCTTTTGTTTCCCTCAATGTTCAAATTTCAATTCAATCTTGGATGACGACTGAAGCCCTGTCACAATATAAATAAAACTTTCAGAAATGCTTAGAATTGAACTGGAACTGCTGAAGTACAAAACCACAGAAACAAAGTCTTTGGTGCCATGTAGCTGAAGAATTGAGCCCTCAAAAAACCAGTAGCTGCTTTGAAGAGAAATAATGAAAGGTCCCACAACCCTGTACACTAGAAAAGATGGGATATTTCAGTGACTCTGACAGATTCAGAGCTGTGGGCCTCTGTACCAAGAGCCCTGGTTCAGAGATCCATAAAGGAACAGGCTTTTCTTGGTGAAAACAACTCACCTTCACCCCGATCAACCTCCTGGCACCCTCCAAATCCTGTTTTCACTTAGAAGTTTTATACTTGAGGTGAACTTCTGGAGACTCTCAAATTTCGTGCTTCACCAACATCAGAGAAGGCTGCATGCTGAATGCATTGCCTTTGGGCAATATCTTAAAAGCCAACTAACTTCTGATTTTTCCCCAAATGATGTCAAATCTTGATAACTGAGAGCTGTTTTCATACACTTCAAGGCAAGGCACAGACACCTCCAAGTCTCAGAAGACTGCAGCATGATCAGAAAGTAGACATATTTTTCGTAAGTATTACTAAAAAACTTAATCCGTAAAGTGCATGAAGGGCTCCTATGATAACGGGTAAGGAATTTTTCTGGTAGCAAAAAGAGTCACAGAGACAGGAATAGCAATAAAATAGAGCACAAAACAAAAAGAAAAAAAAAAACCAGACAGGGCATTGCAATGTCACTGGTTCATCAAGGTCAACTTGCAGGAGACTTACTATTGAAAACACTTTCATAACATGAAAATATTATCTCCATAGGAACATTCCCTTTCTCTGATGAGATTAAAATAAAAAAACCTGATTAAAATAAAAAACAAAACCAACTTTATGCAGAGCAGGACAAAAACAAAGGGAGAATCTTTTCCCATGTGGAAAAAATCTATTAATATCACCTGAAAGTTTCCATCTCAGCGGAACAAAAAAGTGAAACCTTTTCTGATTAAGAAACACCTATTATTATGCCTTCTTCAGGACCAGTGGAAACTGATGAAGGGTCCCTTAAGATATTCCACAGAGCTCACTAGTTTATTTCATGGATTTGCCTCAAATGTCCGTGAAATTCAAAGGATTAACACTCTTGAAATGTCTCTCTCCAACAACCACGGTTTTTCTAACTTACATTGCCTATTCTATGCTTTGCACAGATAACTTTGAGCAACTTTGGGTTCTTTATTTTTTACAGAAATTATTAGGAGAGGCCCCAGACCTCCCTGGATGCTGTAAAAGACGGAAACTGGAGGGATCACAGACAGAGGGACGAGCTGTTACAATGCATGATATGGGCTGATGAGTACAGGAATGGAAACACAAGACGTGCAGGACAAGGTGCCTGCGTGTGTGCTCATATAAAATATCCAAAAATTATAGACAAAAATTATGGACAAAAAAAAAAATTATGGACAAAAATGCCTCCAGATCTTCACAATACCCAAGGAACACTATCAGAAGATACTATTATGGAAATAGCCCTTAAAAAATCAGACTCAGAATAATTAAGAAATACTTGGACAGATGAGCTGTCTCACACTGACACAGCACAAGGGAGTTATTCTAAATTTGTGTCTTAGGTGTTTCTTTGTTTTAGTTTTCCTGATAGGAAAGAGGATAATGAGAGACAGCACTGGAACCTGCAACCGTGAGGTCTGATTTGCTGTTAGATTTCACAGACCATGCACTTATTCCTGAACAGCAAGTATAGGTATCCAAAGGATAAGGTATTCAACCCAGAGGAGATAAGATGGGTAAAGTTTTTAAAGGGCTGAAGGAGATCATGCATTGAAACACTCAGTAACTGAAAAAAAAGAAGGAAAAAGGAAAAAAAAGAAAGTATGAATGAGTTACTGTAGCCCAGACCTCTGCAGAAATGCGTGCACAGATAATTTATGTAATGTATGTGTTTCACACTCCTACTGTTCTGCAGCACTCTGTAAAACCTGCTGTTAGTACATGCTATACTGGCACGTCTATTACTTTCCAACAAGAAAATCATTACTCTGGCCTGCCTCCTGGTCTTGCTGAGTTTTGTATAGCTCACCTGGCCATTTCAAAAACACAAGCTGAAAAATTGTCTCTAAATCAGATACTTGACAGAAAAAAGAAGTATTCTGCACTACTTAGCACAGCTAGAGCTGTACTGCATCAAATTCTACTGCCTGCTTTTTAACAATGCCATCACTTAAAAAAATGGCAGTAATATAATGGTTCAATATTCAATGTAATTAAGTGGGCTTAACAGCATTCCACCAGTCACAAAAGAGACATCACCGTCTGTCGTTTGTGAATAAACTTCCCTTTGTTGTGATTTAATCAACCTTCATTTTTAACCTGCATACATAAAACATTAAATGCTAGAAGCCTTAATTACTTTGAAAAACACCTGAATAATTTAATATCAAAGCTTTTTCCATGCCAAGAACCAAAAGAAACTCCGTAAGGGCAAAAGCCTCCCAGTAATCCATCAGATAAATCCAAGAGCCTTTGTAGAACCAGTTAACTCATTTTCAACGACTAAACATTGCTTCTACAAATACTTTTGAATACAGACTTTGTCTGCCTACCAGGTGCAGTGTCTCAAGAGTAAGTCCCAACATGCCAGATGTAAAACAAGACTTGTTGGGAGGAAAACACCTCCCTGAGGTGCAGAACAAGTGATCCCCCAAACAGATGGAGTCACTCCATTAGAGCTGGGTGGACATTACTCATCTGCACAGCCCAGCATGGACCTGCTAGAGCCACCAAACAAGTGTAAATGTGGTTTTGTGCCTGCTTTAACCGAACCACCATGCTGCACATCTGCAAGGAACACACACCAAGTTGCCTTCACTGCAGTAGTCCATGAGATAAAAAGGAAAGGAGAAAAAAAAAGTAAGTCCTTTCCTGAAAATCTTTATAGCAAGTGAGATGCCGTATAACTGAAATTTTTGATCTCTCAGGGAGAAGAAGGAAGAAAAACAAAAAAGAAAAAAGTTTGCTCAGTACTTACAGCCAGATCAAGATCCTGGCATGAGAGTTAATGCCGGGTCATGGATGAATGCTGACCACATCCAGTGAAAGTGCAGCCTTTGAAATCCTTTCCATAGTCACAGCTGCAGCTTTCAGACCCCAAAGTAGATATAAATTAAGTTTTGTCAAGTGCTGCATGGAAATCAGTAGAATTCCATACTTCAGTCTGCAGCTCTTCAGGAAAAGTTCTCTTTAGTTCAGATCTAAGATAACCTATTATTCCTTTGCTATTACAACAAAGACTTACAGTGGCATATAAAAATGAAAGCAGGAACTTTCTATCACTGTCAAGCAGCAGAAAGGGAAAAAAAGAGAGAAGATTGTAATAAAGGTTTGGTTGTTTTCCTCGTAGGAGTTCATTGGTATCAACTATCAACAATAAAACTACCAGTAATTCACTGATTCACCACAACATCCCCATCATTCCATCTCCTCTAGACTGCAACCCATTACATTTCCCTGGGATACTACGTTTTTCCAAAAACCAAAAATTTTTGCTTGGGCATCTTTCTGGAAACCATTTTTCATTTAAAGACATCAAAAGGCACAGAGTTCAAACTTACCTCAGCATTTCTATTCCAAGGGTTAAATTGCCTGCCTTAAAAAATATGCTCCTTATTTCACTTTCCTTTTTTTCTTTTCATTTTATGTACCTATTGTTTCTGGTTATGATTTCTGCAAGATCAGGCACTCGATTGCAACACAGAGCAGCACCTGGAAGGGATTTCTTACACCGTGTCCATTTTCTCCCTTAACTGGTCACAGCCAGAGATTTCCATCTCATCCATCCCATCCCTCCTATTTACGTACCTTGTTTCCACCAAGCTCGTCCCAGCCCATATTTTAGATGGTGGATGTGCTGAAGTCCTGCTTTTAATGGAAATCCACTACAGTAAAACAGATAATGCCATTCCCCTCATTAGGGGAAGTGGTTTCCATGTAAATGTGACTATGGCTCATTACTCCAAACTCTACTTCAGCACACTAAGCACAACACAGGTAAAAAAAATTTAAAAAGCTGTTTTTTCTCAGGTGTTTTGCAATTTGCTGACATTTTTTGTGTGCTGCTCCTCTCCTCCTTATTACAAGTGCAAGTTCAAGTTCCTAGAAATGATGGAAAGACTCACAGTGGTACGAAAGGAACACTCAGTGCTGGGTCCTCAGCATCCACAGATCACTGAAAAATAGGTGAGCGTTTAAGAGTCCATCCTGCTCAGCTGAGTCACATGGGATTGTGCTGGCAGCAAACACAGAGACTGAATTTACAGCCCATATCTGCTGGGGTTAGATAAGCAGGGAACACTAATTCTACCCAAAATCACAGAATTATGCAGATAAAATGCTGCCTTTAGCACTATGAACCATTTCAGAGATAATAATTGAAAGCTATACTGGATCATACACAACATTTCTAAGTATGCTCTTTATTTACCATTTTCCTGGAATAATGGATGGAGAATGGATATTACAAGAAAATCAGATTAAACTGATTTTCTAATATCGTCTTTTTTTGGGGGGGACTACACAAATTTTCTAATGTGAGACTCCATTCACAGAAGCAATCTGTGTTGAAATAAATAGAAAATCTTCCACCTGGAAGATTCCACCCCAGGACATACCACCTTCCTGAAACTCCTCTGGATTCTTAGGATACTCCTAAATCTTGGTGTTTTTCTCACAGCAGTACAAAAATATCAGTGAGTCAGACTTGTGCTGACCACAAACCACTGTCTGACTAACAGATCACCACACGTGAGCTACCTCTCTAGGGCGTTGCTCAGTAACATTTTAAAAAGGCAGTCAGGTTTCCCCAAACGTGCACGGGAGGTCCGTCACAGGCAACTCTGACATTTCAAATTCCCAAAACAACACACCTCCAACTCTGACAATACTTCTGAAACTGCAGCCTTCAAGGACCCACCTAAATCACACAGAAATTTTGCAACCAGCAGAGAACAGAAAAAGGGCTTTTAACCTCCAATTTCATAATCTCCATCCTCTTTCAAGTTAGTGGAACTCTTTCAGATACATCCACCTATGTAGAGCTAGGAAAAAAATCTCAGTTGCAGAAGATCATATGATCTATAAACCTCCAGCGAGACTTATACTCCTTTTGTTTCCTGCTGTCTATTTCAGATTCTAAATGGTCCTCATAAGCATCTCTGTGAAACTGAGACCTCTCTACCACCTGCAACTCATTCATTCGTGTCAGTCTGTCTTGACTGGGGAGGCAACAAACACTGGTATGTTTGAAAAATAGCAAACAAATACCTAAAAACATGTAAGAAACAGATCCAGTGTTGCAATGAAAAAAACAAAGTCATGCAATGTAGTTGTATCAGGCCTAAGCCAAGTGAAAGAAAAAAACCAAACCAAAATCATACAGCTGCTTTTAAATATTTGCATGTATTCATCACCTTCTATGTTTGTGAAAGCTGTGTAGCAGAAAGCAGCAGAACTGGACAGGGAAGCCATACCTGTTAGGGGCCTGATTTGCACACCTTCCGTATTCCTGGGGGTTACATGGACCAGCTCCAGTCTGATCCCAGGGACCCGACACCCACTGAGAGCTGGTGCACACCACACGTGCTCCAGGAGCACACCAGCTTCTTTAATTTCATCCTAAGAGAATCCAGCTCACAGCCTGAAACTGCTCTGGGGTGCAAGACAAAATTCATCAGGGTCAGTCAGGATTTGTTCACTGGAACATTTTTGATCCAAACTAAAATGCTACCACGGGCTTGCCCAAGTGAAACGTACTGCAGGCCAAGGGAACCTTCTTGAACTGCACTGACTCAGGTCACCCAACTTTTAGAGCAATTACGTGTTTATTTAGAATTGTTATTAGACCACTGATTTAAACAGCTCCTCCTTAAGACTCAAAACTGCAGCACACCATCATTCCTAATTAGGTGGATTTACGCTCAAATCCTTGCTCTGAAAGGCTTCCCCAATATATCTTAAATGCTTTGATTTAACGAGGCTCTGAAGCCTTAGGATGGGAAAGGGGGAAAGGAGGTCAGCAGTCTCTGCACTGCCACGAGCAGGGAGAACAAACACGGGGGATGAATGATCAGCCCCACCGGCAGTGTTTGATTTACTTTCTTGCACTTGCCCAGCACTTCAAGCAAGTTTAACAGTTTTCCCATTGGCATTTGGAATTCTCTCCATATTCTCAAAAATGAAACTTCAATGTTGGCCTGGTTTGTTTTTTGGAAAGCTACTAAATGCTTTTCTTTCCTCCCCAAAGGAATGTAAATTGCAAATGTTGCCCCAGGCAGTCTAAAATATGCCCCCAAAAGCTTTTAAAGAATCATTATTTTCCTTAAATTATTACATTGTTTAATACTCCCTAATTGATTTTCTTAGGCAATATCCTCCAAACGCCAGAGGGGTTTTATCTTATCTATTTTATCTTAGAATCGGTCAAAACTATTTACAGATTCTCTACATAAATAACACATAATAAGTTATGTGGCTGTTGCCAGCAGTGCTAAGAAAGATTAAAAAAGGTCTTTTAGCTTCAGCCTCAGATCTGTAGGTCATCCAATGTCCTTCCTAATGGATAAATACAGTAATTTATCATCATCAGTCACCACCAGCATTGTTCTTTTTACTACCATATATTCATGAACATCATTCGATGCAGCTGAGTGAAGCGTAAAAGAAGTGGATGATTAAAGTGGAAAGGGACAGAGTTTGAGACATCCGAGATTTTGTAACTCATGCATCGACTTGAAATATGGCACAGGTCCTGTAAGACTTACAAATGCTGTGTCAACAAGTTCCAGGTACCTGCTGGCAGGACACAGGTGGGTGTGGTGGCAGCAGGTGAGGCCACCTGTGTCTTCAGATGCAATGTTGAAGAAAGTAAAATATGTGAAATGCAAGCTTGTACACCTACAAGTCCTTCCATAGGTCAGACAAATTTCAAAGCTCTATTAGTCTAAAAAAACCCCCACAACAAAACACAACAACAATAACTATGATACCCCTCTAGGGATCACTTATTGCATTCTTTATTACCACCATGGGAAGAGAGTCTGTGGTCACATTTGTGTCACTAACCCATGCATGTGATCTCCAAACGCCCCTAAGTTATTAAAAAGTGCTAAAATGATGGCTTTCAAATTTGAGAATAACATCAAACAGCATCTCTATTTGCTTAAAGAGTTCCTCCCTCTTGTTATTATCAAAATAGCTTGCCTGAAGCAATACTTTCAGTTGGAAGATGCTGGAAAAAACCACTGACAGTATTTTTTAAAATAGCTAATACAATATGTATGTTCAAATACCTGAGGCTACTATGTAACCTACAGCATGCCTGCAATTCTTTCTAGCACAGAAGAGCCAAAAAGATTGCCCTGTTTCACAGTTTTTGATTCACTGCATTAAGCGATCCCTTTAATCCACCTGCAAGAGGAGGGCTCTACATGCTGGAAAGCCAGGTGCTGAGTGATGCTGCCCAGCTTCCCACACGCTGTTCTGCAAGCAAGGCACGCTGCAAATAGGCATGGGAACCATGAGGGGAGGGTACCAAGAGCAAGAGAGCACCAGCATGATCACCCTGCCCTGTGTCCACCCGCAGAGACCTCTTCGTGGTTGTGCCCCAGGGCAGAGGGTGGATAAAGCACTGGCAAGGTCTTGGTGAAGTTTTCTGCACTAGGAAAGTGAGTTTCTGACACTCACCACCTCTGAATTTGAGATGTACAGAGAAACACCCTGATGTGCTCTGCAGACACTGGAAAACACGTGTGGCCCAAGCCCCCCGGGACCACACACGCACTCAGAGCGGGTACCAGATGTCACAGACAACGATGCTCCTCAGTTACCATCAGGAGCATCTCACCAAAAACGAGACCCTGCTCGCCCCTGCCCCACAGAGCCCAGAGCAGAAGACAAGAACTGCAGTGCAGATGGAAGACAAGCTTCAGGCTTTTTGTGCCAATCACCACAATCAGGTACACGGCTGAACTACATCGAAACAGGCACCAGGCAAAGATAAAATGAATAAAGGCCACATGTACTATTTGAAAGATGACACATCCTGTGCCTTCCTCTAGAATCTCAATCCTGAACAGTATTACAAACCACCACAGGTAATACATTTTCTTATAAGCTTCTTGTGCAGCTGCTCACACAGTCAACAGATGTTGCAAGCTTGTAATCCCCCTTGCTGGATTCAGCACAGACACAGTGTGGCCTCTATATCATGTAAGAAAAAGAATTTAAAAGTTTAAGTTAGGATTCAAATGACAGCTCTTTATGAAGTATTCTAGGCATAATAATATAACCTTATTTCATCACTTCTATTGGCTTTTGTTACCTAGTGTTTGTGACATTGTGTTGGACCTTGCAATCCAGTAAATTGAGTAGAGCGCCACAACAAAGCAAGGTAAAAGTTCCACTAGGCTGGTAAGCAGGAAAAATGCAAAGTCACTTTGGATTGTGTACCAGAACCGGATTTCTTATTTCAGCCTGAAGCCAGCTCTGAACACAAACAGGAGTGGGGGACATGGACTTGACCACCTGACTAAATCTTTCAAGTACTGAAACTGTTGTGCATATGTGATTTAAGAGTTCACATTTTGCCTGACCCATCAAGCCCAAACTGACCCGAGAGTGGGGCAAGGGAGAGCCCTTTCACCTTGATAAAACCTCATGAAGCTGAATATTGCTCTGGACGGACACAGCTATCCATCAATGTTTTTCCCACTACAAGATCAGAGTCTGGTTTTGGGAAAAAGAAGCAAAGCAATGAAGAAAGACATAAAAATAGAAATTGTTTTGGCTTTAGTCACTGAAAAAATAAAACACAGATACTTGTCTTTTGTTCAGATGTACTTTTAGAATGTGCCACTTGCCTGGTGACCACAGAGACTGATCCTGACACAGAGAAGTTCAACTCCTGAAATTAAGACAGTCAAACAAACAGTAGCCAGTTGCCCTTGTTTGTTTGCTAAACATGTAATTCAAATGCTTACCAAATAATGTCCTGATTTAGTACAACACAATGTCTGATTTGATTTATCCTTACCTGTTTTAAGAAGAATAATGTAGTAGATTCTAAAATTATTACAGTAAAAAAACAAACAAACAAACAAACAAACAAAAAAAACCCCAACACTTTTTTTTCTGTTTTAAAATCAATTTTAAAAGGCATCAGGTTGGGAGAGTAAAAGAGGCTCAGGAGAAAATGATTATAAATTTCAAAGGTCTGTCTTCTGCACACACAAAGAACAGCGAGTAGCACCAGGTGGTGTAGATCATCTGGTTTTTTGTAAACAGACTGAAGCCTCACAAAGGTAATACCTAGAGGAATTATCTTAGTTTTTCATCTGCAAAGACAGCAACATTCATCAACCAGCAAGTCATTCAGGTACATTATAGTTTTCAAATATGTTGTGTCCACTGACTACCAAATGGTTGTGCCTTCTAAAAAAGATCATTAAACATCATTGTCCAAAACCCCAGGACAGCTCTTAAGAGCTACAAAATGAAAAACACTCATTTTTGTCCTCAAAGGGGAACTGAGGGAGCCACATTCACTCCTGACACAGCGCTCAAGTGACAAAAGTCTGAGCACTTGGACAGAGTGTTCCAGAAATACAGGTAATTTACAGCTGTTTTCCTTTCTACAGATATATCACCAGAACGTAAAACTGTAATTTTTGCAATAAATATGACTCATCATTTAGCAGCGAGGTGAGAATAAATCTGGCTAATTTATCAAACAGAATGCCAAAACATCAACAGCACTGTTAATGGAAGTTGTTATTGGATGCCTTGTCCCAGGGGAGTCTTGGTTTAAAACTCCTATCAGAGGAAGCGTTGGATATGAAGTTGTATCCAGTTATTTATAAGGTGATTGCTATGGGTGCTTCAGTCAGTCAATCCAAGCTTTTATTTAAAGTGAAGAGTCCCAGCATGAGCCTGCTGTAATTTGAAATCCTATCTTGGGTCACAAGCCTATAAATTTACCAGAAATGCTTCACCTTTGGTATGACTGCTTTCAGAGAAATCTGTAAAACCAGACTTTGGAATCAGGAAAGAGATTTACACTTAGAAGATCTTGGTACAATTCCTTATTCTTCCTAGGACTTTCTACTTCTCTACCAGAAAAGATTTGCTGGCCCTGCTGCCTCAGGAAACCCTTCTCAGAGCAGACAACTTCTTGTTATAAATCGATCAATAAACTCCAGGTGTCACATGTAGTGACGCTACAAGTTCACACAGGCTCACCAGCAACATGCAATGTGAAACATGAGTACACAGACAGAGATGGATTTATTGAAGACCCTAAAAAAGATGCATTTTCCATATGAGCAAGCCCAGGAGAGTGCTATAGGGTATGGAAAAGCAGAATGAACATCTGAACCCCTTTTCTTCTTCTCCCCATGCTCACCACAGCATCTGCAACCACAAAAAGCCAAGAAAAAGCTTTGAAATTACAATATTCTTCTGTTAGGATCACAGCCACACCACACTGCTGCACTAAGAATGGTTTCCAGCACAAGCCTGGAGTCAGACACAGCCTCTGGTCCAGCCCTGCCCAGGGCTGAGCGTGTCCCATGGATCCTGGCTGCTGCAGAAGTGCATGAATGGACATCCACGACCCTGGCCTCGGGAGCATGGAGCTCACTGCAGAATTCAGGCCTCCATCCTTATTGTGGGCATTCAAACCCACAGAAAGCCTTGCCATCCACCAAAAGCAGTATTTTGCATGCCATGCTGTTACATACTGCATGATATCCCTGGCACCTAAGACAACAGGCAACCAAAGCTGAATCAATACCAACTTTAATCAAGATAAGCAAACTTGGTCTGAAAAACCCAATCCAAGCATACAGGACTTCAGGCCCACAGACAAACTGGTGGCTGCCACATCCACTACTGAGAGAGGCGGAGAACTCCAGAACACTCAGGCAATAATATTTCTATATTTAGGATAAATTCTTAATATTTAGTGTGCTTTAAATTGATATCTTACTGCTGTTCCTCATTACAACCTAAAAAAGCAGTCAAACTGGTAATTTTCTTCATACGGTACTAACCCTGCTTGGAAAAGACTTCTACCTCCAACAACAATTGCCAGTTCAACATCTCTGAATTAAATATAAAGAAACAGAGGTTGGTTAAGTTCAAGTACTTTTTATTACATCTAATAGCAGTATCCCTCTAAAGCAAAACAATGTCCTTGAAATTTATGAGGTCTATGAACCTCTGAGCCTATTTAAAATGATCTTCACTTTTCCATAAATTCTACTATTTGCATGGAATTTAAGCACTGATGGAAGTTACCCATCTATTTCAGATCATGTAACTTATGCAATTAATTTATTCAAGATGGATCAAATATATTATTTTGCCAGCATTAGATGAAAATATGCCATAGTGCATACGGTTTTGAGCAGAGAGCATGCATCTTTAAATGTATTTAAATGAATGGGTTCACTGATCCTGGACGGGCTCCTCAGAGCTGAACGTGCAGCCTGGGTGTGCTTGCAGGACTGGGTACTCGGACTCGGGCTTGCTAAAGCAGATCTGAGCCCAGCAGCTTCCACTGCTGGCGTTTTTCACCCAGTGCGAGTGTATCGAAGGAAAATTAAGCTCCGTGGATGGATGCAGCAGAGAATAAAAACGTGAAATGCAGCTCCCCACGTCCTGCGAGCCCGTTCAGCGTGCCGGAGTTCCGAACCAAAGGCAGTGCGCACGGACTATGTGCAGAAAAGCCCCTCCGCTGGAGTTCGCGTATTTTACGGTGTTCGGGGGCGAGGGAGAGCTGAGCGCTGCCCGGGGGCCTCTCCCGCCGGGTGCCGAGGGCAGGTTTGCGGCTCCGGCTCCGGCACGACCCCCGCCCCGCCCCGGCTGCCGGAGGCTCCCCGGGGACAGCCCCATCCCTCCCGGTGCCTCAGTGCTGTCGCCCGGGAGCACCAGGCGCAGCGATGTGGTGGCGAAAACTTCGATTTTGTGAGGATGACACCCAAGTTCGGCTGCTCCCCGGTACCATCTCCCATATGCGGACGCTGCCCGCGACTCGACAGCGAGCCGGTACCGAGAGACACCGCTACCGAGAGGCATCAGCGCCCCGCCAGCCTCAGCCCCGCCAGCCCACGGGGCGGCACCGTCGGGCCGAGGGACGTGACGGCCGCCCGGCCGCTGCCAAAATCCCCCCGGGAAAGCTCCCCGGCCGCCGGGGCCGCTCCCTGCCCGCCCCGAGCGGAGCGGGCGGCGATGAGGAGCGCCCCGCACCGCCGGCAGCCCCGGCCGCTCCCGCGGAGCCTCCGCCAGGGCAGCATCCCCCGCCCGTGCGGCTCCCCCGGCGCAACTCGCGGGGAAGCGGAGCGCAA
>VZTG01007440.1:66885-120728 GCA_013397845.1 Melanocharis versteri
CCGCCGCTGCTGCCCCGCCGCCCGCGGCCGAGACCACGAGAGGGGCTGAAGGGAAGGGGAGGGTGAGGGGAGCCCGGCTACGCTGTTCGCTTGCTGTGACGCTGCTGGTGTCCCACAGCCCCGGACTTGCCGGGCAGGGCAGGAGCTGTCCCGCCGCTGTCCAGCCCCGCCGCTGTCCAGCCCCGCCGCGGCGTTTCAGCAGCGAGCTGCCAAAGGCGCATCTCCCCAGCTGTACCGGAAAGAATGTTGCCAGCCCCCGCCTGGGAAGCTCGGTGTGGGGCATCACAGCCTTGGTTTGCGCCAAGACGCTCATCTTGGGAAGCCCGAGGCTGTGGAAGAGGTTCCGAGGACCGTTTTAGCTGCGCTCAGCACAGGAGGCCCTGATGTGGAGCTAGGAAGAAGGAGAACATCAGGGAAGATCATAGGGACTCAGTTTACCCTGTGTCCCAAAGCCATATCATCAGGTAGCTTCAAGGGGTGTTCTATGTAAGGATGAATAATGGAGACCATCTCAAATTTGATTCTAACCATCAAGAAGGAAATAGTTGAACTGTGAAGACAGATGCTGACTCAAGGCATAGTGAACACGAGCCTTTCTTTGTAAGAGAAAAGAACCTCAAACCCAAGCAGGTGAAACACCTAGGCTCAGGCTGGGCTGCTCGTTAATTCAGACCGGTTTCGTGCCCCAGCACTCAGGAGGATGGAGAGCACAGGACTGTCTCCATGCAGGAGATGGAGCACTGGGATGGGAATGCGTGGCTGGCAGGAGAGGGAGCCTCAGCACTCTTAGTCAGCCTGGGTCTCGGGAGGCTTTAAGGAAGAAGGAAAGCTGTCAGCACATAGTGAAAAGAGCTTTTGATCATTTTTAATATATTTTGCATCAAACCTCACAAGAAAGGTCAATTCTGACTGGATGGTGAGCATAATTAATAGCAGTGACAGAGATCTAAGATTTCAGCCTGTGCTGGGAGCTGTTTAAAAAGGGACAGGAAGATGACATGGGACTGAGGAACTACACACCAGGCAGCCACAGAACAGAGAGCACTGAGTGTTTCCACCTTCCACCATCACCCATTGCTGTGTTGGCTCCTCCACCAGTCAAGAGGCACAAAAAACCCCAAGCAAATGAACTTCACAAGTACCTACACATAAACTAGATGACTGATAGCCACCATTAATTTGTCAAGAGTTTATCATGTCAAACAAACCTAATTTCTTTCTTTAATAGGCTAACAAGTCTGTCAGTAGGAGAGCAGTGAATGTCACCTAGACTGACTCACAAGAGCTTCCAGCATTGTCTTCCAGGACAGTTTCATGTGGTACAGAAAAATATCATCTAGGTAGAACTAAAACAAGTATCCAGAAAACTGTTTCTCCAGCATCATCTCCATTTGCTCTTGCCAGTACTGGCAGGGCAGCTGTTGAACACAGGAGCCAAGGTCAGGGCATGCACAGCAGCACAGACATGCAGCAAGGAGAATCAGAAGTGTGGCAAACATGTGCTCTGAAGGAAAACTGAAAATAATCTGGGTCAGTTAGTCCTAAGAGAACTGGGAGCTGCAATGGAAACTATGTTCAAATACTTTAAAGCTACTTCCAGAGAATGAAAATAATCTCTTAATTATTGTCTGAGTGTCTGTCTGGAGCACTATGAGTATAACTGGTGATGCCTAGAGTAGAACTGTCTAAATTAACTGACTCAATCTCTTTTTGTTACTGACTTTATGATCCTCTCCAGCACAACACCGAGGGCCACCACACAGCCCCCTGCATGAGGCCCAACTACAAGATTGTTCTCACCTGCACAGTTGCTTTCTCTCAGATCAGTAATCAGGAGTTCCTGTGCTTCTCTTCACACCATCTCTTCCCTTACCTCTCCCTTTTACATGTCTATCTTCTCTCTTATATTTCGTTATTTCCCATCCCTGCTGCTGTCAGCCCTGTCCCTTTACTTCCTTGCCCTCTGCTGCTGTCTCTTTTTGTTTAACATTTGCACTATGCAAAGAAAAAGCAGAAAGGGCAGCAAAGGTGGCATCTTGTGCACTCCCATACCGACTGCTCTGCTTTACTTCCACAGAGCAGCCTTCACTGCCAACCCTGCCTTTGTTTTGGCTGCATTCTGTTGGATTTGGGGTCTTGTTTTCGCTGAGCAATGTCTAACACAGGGAGACTCAGATTTTGCCTGTGGCCTCTAGGTGCTACAGTAATACAAATAATAAGTCTTAGAAGCAGACATGTTGTGATTCACGCTGTTTATGGCACAGGTCTATTGCAACTCAGCTAATTATTAGTCCCTCATCAAAGCTGAAGAGTTCTAATGATTTAGGGTTTGAATAGGCATGTTTCAATCGAGATTACTTTCAGCTTGTTTTCAATGAGATCCATTGTGATGGAGTTCCACTGTTAATCAAGAAGGAAAAAGACATTAGCAGTGAGTTTAGCTGAAGCTTCATTGTTCATTAACAATATATTCACTGTGAGGTTTTATCACTCTAATGGACTGAGGTATGCAGCATTAGTTTCACAAAGGTTGTGCATGCTGGTTGTTGGGTTTTCATAAATCAATAAGAATTATGAGAAACGAGTACTTTTGGGGTAGGACTTTGGGAATTGGCCCTGTACACACTGATTCTTATCTAAAGTTTCTTAAAATCAAGGCCAAGACTCTTATTTACAGCCCTCAAACTCACCTTTTATCATTATTTTTGAATGTTGGTCCATTGATTTATAGTATTGATGCCTTGGTGATATTTAATTAATTCACCAGTTTTCACTAATGCCCACGCCAACTTTTATTTAGGTCTTTTTTAGCAAATTACTGTTTAAAAGTCATTTGACTGGGCTGTTTAAAGGAACAGACGTTCTACAGCCATTAATAGATGTATCTTTGAAAGTGGAGCCTGGTACTAAAACTGCTGCCATATGGGTGAAGCAATTAAGTTGTATGGTGTTTATAGTGGTTCCTTGTACCATTTTCACCCAAACACCTCATGGTATCACCTGAAAAAGCACTATCACCAGGTGGCTTGGGTGAAATAGCTGCAGCAAGCAATAGAGTTATGCTCTCAATCAGTTCTTTTACAGTTGCATTACATTAATCCACCTTTCAAAGGAAATGTGATGTTACAGACTCCTTGTAACTTCCTCCATCTTCACACACAAGATTTGGGTGCATGAGTCAAAACACAACATGATTATTTATCTTCCACAGAAGCTGAATATCAGCTCCATCAGAGTATGAATCTATCGTTACAGCTCGCATAGCACGATGACTCAATTACACATATGTTGTGTTGACACAGCAGACTAATATGCAGCAAAAATTTTAGACGGGCAGCCAGAAAGCCAGGAAACTGTTTGAAAAGGAAAGGGGCTGGACATATGTGCAAAAAGAATACAGCAGAGGATGCCACATGTAAGGAGAATTCTCCCTTCTCTTCCTGGAGAAACCCTGGTGGTTGATCACTCTCCTGGCCTATCATCCCTTCAGGGTGATGTTGGGAGCATCCCCAGGTGCCAAAGGCTGCCCGTGTGCCATGTGTTAATCACTCCAGAGCCCTGGGACATGGGTTGGGAGCTGCAGGGTCTGAGCTAAAGTACAGACAGAAAACCTGGTGATGATAAAGTCCTGGTGATCAAGAGATTTCACTGCCTTGTGTCACGCAGATGCTGCTCTGTACAGGCCACCACGAAGAGGCGCAGCCCCACTGCCACAGTGAAGGTCCTGGCCCTTCCTTTGGCAGAGAGCTTTATGTTCCGTAAGTCTGCTGCTGCTCCAGTGGTGGAGTTGCAGAGAACAAACCTGCATCAGTTTTGTTTTCTGTATATTTTGTATGGCCCTCTTTGCTGTGTAATTGCTGTGAAGATGTAAATATTATAATACCTATTTATAAGCATTCCCATAAAAATAAGAAGCCACTTTTAACTTTTATATCCAGTTGAGCCATTCCTACAAAGAGTGTCTGGGTTTTCTTGTGAAGTCAATTGGTCACAGCACCAAGTCTGACAGAGTTCGGGAAGAGTTTAGACAATACCCTCGGGCACATGGTGTGACTCTTGGGGATGGTCCCGTGAAGGGCCAGGAGTTGGACTCGATGATCCTTGTGGGTCCCTCCCCACTCAGCTTATTCTGTGATTCTGTAGCTGAGATCAAAAGACTGACAATCACATCTAGCCAAGAACTTCAGCACTCAGGCTCTTAAAACTGGGGAAAAAGACTCTCATCATATCACCGACAGCCTCCGTGTAGTCCAGCTGATGACTATGAAAGCTGCAAGGTCATGGATTGAGAGCTTGTCAATGGCTTTTTCAAATCAAATCTTATGAATATACTCTGATTATGGATTTCTGGTTCCTTTTAAAGCTCTGGCAACTGGGCTGAAAAAAATATCCTTGAAATTGTAAAGGTGAACTTAAAAATCAAACTAATGTCACCAAAACCCAAGTTAAGATGATTGTTCCTCACTTGTGTTTCAAGTGGATCTGTTGGCTTGCAAAAACTAAAAATACTTATCCAAAAGAAAACCACTCTGTGTCACATAAAGCTGAAAAACAGACAGATTGTGGTTTTGTACAGAATGCTTTTTAAATTATTGCTTTAAATAACTGAATATTTGAACTTTGCTTCTTAAGAAATTCTTCGATAGAGCGAAAATTCCAGGCCCCTTCTGCATTTAGAAACACATTACATTCTAACACCTGCTTCAGTGAAAAGCTGTTTTCTTTGTGAATAAATTGTACTCATGTTTTTCTCTCCTTGTCTTGTTTTAGATAAAACAATCAATGCAAACACTGCGTTAATACAAATAAATGCAAATATATTCCAGCAGGAAAGTTACAAGACTTATTAAAATACACATGCAAATATTTCAGTGAAAGTACAGAGAACAAGACCAAGTACAGACAAAAATAACTCTCATTATCCAACAAACTGCATATCCTAACAATAGTTCAAAGTTCAAAGGGGAGGCCTGCCCTACTCCCAAAGTCTCTATGGAGCAACTCTATGCAAACGTATTATTGGAATTTAAATCCTAATGGCAGCTTCCAGCAAAAATCCTGATCTCACAAGCAGTTCACTAACATAAAGCAGCTATAATATAAATAATAATATAATATAAAACTACTTGTGCTTATCACTAATACTATTTTTACTCAAGAAAGCAGTTATACAAATTATGGAATAGGCTGGGAAGAGGCAGGACTAGATCTCAGATTTTGAAACATGCATTTCCCCTACTCTGGCCATTGCACAGTATCTTTAATCTGGCAAAAGTTACTCTAAGAGCTACTCCTCCATGAAAGTCTGCTACAGCAGAGTTTGCTTATAAAAACTTTTGGCTTACTTTGTAACTCTTAAGAAGACACACCTGAAACGGAGGGAGAAAACAATACAATTTGTACAGAGGAGCAGCCTGTACAGCAAGAAAAATTAAGTTTCAGACCTTTAAAGTTCTCTTGATGAATATTTGTAGTAAAATATATGAATCCAGAAATTACACAATTATATATTTGCAAATTCAGCAACATTTTACAGATTGAATAAGTTTCAATTTAGTCAACAAATGACTGGCCTGGGAACTCAGAATTCTCATATTAACGTAGATATAAATCAGAAATATGTCCAGAAAAAGCAAAAAGATCACTAGAGTAGTCTCATGGTTAAAACCACAAACGAGAGGCTGATTTTTTTCTCTCCTTGATGGTTGCCATGCAGCTGTTCCTCAAAGAACTTCATTCTGCATGGATATTCAGTAACAGCAAATGGTCCCTTGAGGAACCCCTCAGTGGTAAATAACTGATAAAGAACTGAGATTGATATGCAGACCCAGGTTATGACCTAAATCACAGTTCACAAGAATGCAGTTGGCCTATTCAGGAATCCACGATCTACCTGCTAGTCCTGGAAGACTTGTCAGATTCACAGAGATTTTGCCATGAGGGATGCAGCTACAAAGTAAGTGGGATATTAAACAGGGCCTCAATAGATTAGGCACTTACTACTAAAAATTACCCAGACTGAATGCTTAAATTAATTAAGCAATTTTGAAAATGTTGCCCTTGTACACTGCATAATAGGGATAGATTAGGAAGACCAAATTCCACTTGCTAATTTTGGAGGGGGTGGGGGGTGTGCCAAGGAGGAAGAGTAGAATGAAAAAAGAAAAAAAAAAATTGAGAGAATGGTGGGAGTTAAAAATCAGAATAGGATCATAATAAAATGCCATAACCAACAATAAAATTAAATTTGGAGAAAAAACTAAGCGAAATGTTTTACTAACATTGAATTATTTACATTTCATACTACTAAGCAGACGTATACATTTTCCCTACTATGTTATTTAATTTAGTTTTATTACAAAGAAGTAATACTATTTTAATTTTACTACATTGCAAAAGTCAAAATTCATTTCAGCCAGAAAGAAAACATTCCAATGCCAATATAAATTATTCTCTTCTCCTCTTCTAAAATTTTGTAAAAATCTATATCATTCCCCTGACTCTTTTGATCAAACTTCATTTTTTTAGGATGCTTTTCCTCTGAAATATTTTCCATCCATCTCCCATTCACTCTACAAATAAACCAACAAGCCTCATGAAGCTGACAGTGATTAAACACCAAATTTCTATTGAGAATTGTTTTTCTTTGAAACAGAGATAAGACTACATGTACTTACATTACGCTGAAAATTACAAAAATCTTCTAACACTGCACAGTTTGGGTTTAAAAATGGTAACTCTACTGGCCACCATAATTCTGGGATACCTTAAAACATTGGGGGGAAACAGTGGAGAACAGCAGTGCTTGTTCTCTGTTCAATACCCTTAATTCTCATTAGCAGTCACTGGATAGAGCTTACGCCTACATCAAAGGGAAGGAGAACAGGTTTTGTGTAAAATTGCACAACTGAGCTTTTTTCCATGCTGTTATTACGATATGAAATGGAGCTGTCACAGAACTTTGTGCTAAGAGCCTGTTCATCCCTTGCAGATGTTCCATAATGAAAGGCATCAAACAGTTGTACAATAATACACGCATCCATTATCCAAGATTTGTGTAATACCTTTCCTTTCCCAAAGGATCTGAAAATGTTTTACAAACTGATATACAAATTATCCACGCAGAAAGCTATTCATCCATCAAGGAAACACAACTACAGCCCAAGGCAAAGCAGAACAACTAGATGAATACACACAAAAAACCCCCAACTTTAGTAAATGAAGGAAGTATTCTCCAGTCAAGACCGTGAGGAAAATATTAAGTATACAAGATGTGAGTATACAGGACTTAGGAAGAATTTTGCTTTTATAAGCAAATAAAATACAGTAGGTTGTCTCTTGAACATTGGCAATCGCAACATTAACTGAAATAAGCAAATGTTTAAGAACATTAAGTGTAGCAATAAGTTCTGGGACTAGTTTATTGCATATCTTCCTTCATGTTTCCAAATACAGAAACAGAAGTGTCTAGAAAAGTAAGAGAGGAATAATTAGATGAAGACAGTGCCTTACCCAGCAGTAGTCTACTCAATTCCTATCAGCACGAGTTAATGCAACCAGGCATTTCCAGAATAAAAAACATCACCCCAAATGAACTCTGCATTTAGATTGCATTATGGCTGAACTCGCATTTCAGTCCTAGCTCTGATTATGGTGACCAGACATTTCATTTGGATCTTATTCTGAGACTTTTCAGTTTGGCAGTCACTTCAACACTTGTGCTCAGTAAAGAAGGTGGCACAGATACTTAAGGGTACTTGAAGTCAGAGTGTGATTTGAGGCAAAAGAGCTCTTTCCCTTTCAGTACTGTTATCAAGAATCTCTAATTAGAAGCAAAGTGTGGAAGGAAAAATGCAGATAGTGGGAAAATAATACAGTTGAAGACTTAGAAGGAGGCATTGAGAAGTGTTACAGAAAGTTTGGGACTATTTTTAACCTTGAGAACTGGGCACAAACCTCAGACTTCCCAAGTGTGCTGACAGAGTCCTCTCAGGAGACTTACACAGGACCACATATTGACACACAGGTACTTTGATTCCAAATAAATATCTAAAACCCAGACTCAGCATCATTACTCATCTGGGAGCTACATTCAGAAACCCTCTCGAGGATTTCAACAGGCTATTGGGCAGGAGAGGCGGGTAAAGAATTGCTGATGCTTCTAACCGTGGAGAATCCAGTAGGTTTGAGGATAAAAAGTGTTATTAAGGAAAAGAGCTATCCTTCACATCACACCCCTAAGCTAGACTGATACAGTGAAAAAAATCACAGAGATGGGCAAAAAAGGGGATATTATGAAACCCTCAGGCCAGCTATTTGGTTGGAAAATTAAAGCAGAATTATAGGAAAGGAAATAAGGGAGCCCCCAGTTAAGTATCTAAGGTAGTGATATGTAAATGCCACGAAAAAGAAAAACAGCTGCAAGAGGTTGAAATTTTAGCACACAGTCAACAACGTAAGCAGCACTAGAGCATTAATGGGATTTTGCTGTAAAAGGGCAATAAATTGTTCAAGAAGAGCGGGACAAGGGAAAAGGGAGGCGTTGCCTCTGTATCAATAACACGTGTGCTGGCTCTGAAGTCTGCAGTTCAACCGGCCAGAGGGAATTAATGTCTCCTTGAATGACTGCATAAAGATAAAAGGAGCCACGACTGAGGGTGCTATACTGTAGGGAGTCATTCTTTCCCTCTTTAACCTTGAAAATCAAGCACAAGCCTCAGGCTCCACAAACATCCTGAGATTCATGTCTGTGTATCGATGGGAGTAATGTGCAGACGCGCCCCCAGGATGGATCAGGCAGCAGGAAGGATTTTTATTACACAATTTATGTCAACTCTCTGAACACACTGGGGACAGTATTTTGTCTTCCAATAGGAAGGAGAAACCACCAGGGAAATTGAAGGAACATAAAAGAACTGGTTAAGAATCTAAAGTTGTAAAGTTATTCTGATGAGAAGATTAGGAATAAATGAGAGAAAGGTGAAAGACAGAAATCTTCTGCAAAAGCAAACTTCAAAAGAAGGGGAAAAGGAGTAAGGCTGGTGTTTCCAATACTCCTGTCACACACAAAAAATGAGACTAGATACTTAGTTAACTATGTGCTCGTCAATTCTGAAGACCAGAACATGTGAATAAATATATAAAGGAAATAAATAAATAGATAAATCAACATCCCAATCAACAAATCAATCTCACTCAGAAATATTTAAGGCTTCAGCCATCTCTGAACTATTTAAGAGAATTCTCTGAGAAGTTCAAAAAGGGTAATTCTGGTGGATTGGAGAATGGCAAAAACTCTAAGGAAGGGGAGAATAAAGTACACACAAGCAGCTTAGTTGTTAGGTCTCAGAAAATAAAAAAAATATACATATAAAACTTAGGTTTATAGACAATAAGTTGATAAAAAACAGCCAGCATTAATTTATCCAGACAAGGCCATATCCAGCCCATCTAGTTTCACTCAACTGACAAACTAGGGATAATCAGGACAAAGTGCTGCAAGACTTCAAGAACAATACCACATGATTTTCTTGTAAGAAAATGAGATTTAGATGAAATTATTATTGCACAGCTGTTTGACAAGCTGTGTGAAATGTCAATTCTTAATATTGAATTGCCAAAAGGGGAAGTATTTTCAATTAGTAACTCTCAGGGACTTCTCGTGCAAGTCCATCACTATTCATCACTATTTCAGCTATTAGAGTGTTCTTACAGACAGTTAAGAACAGAATCAGAATTGGAAACAGGCTGTAAAAATCATCCAAAATCAACAATGTGAAACTCAATCAAGAAGTGTGTGAAGTGCTACCCATGCAGAGCTGAAATCTGTGCAGAAAAGCAACAAGAGGATGAAGTGCAGCCCAGAAATAGCACAGAAATATTGTCCCATGCTCCATCTTGCAGGGGGAATCACAGAATCTTGGAATGTCCTGGGTTGAAAAGGACCAACGAGGATCGAGTCCACGAGCCATGAGCTGAACAGGACTCAGCAGTCTGATGCTGTTACCCAAAAAACAGTTGTCAGTCCTGGGAGAGATGAAAAGCAGGGCTTACATATATGCCAGCAAAACCAATATTTGATCTGATTAATATTGATCTTGTGGGTCTGTTTTTAATTTTGGTCACTGCACCACAAAAAAAAAAAAAAAAAAAAAAGGGGGGAGCAAAAAAAGGAGTAATTATGAAAGTTTGAAATCTGGGGAGCGGTTAAAAAATTTTTTTTTTTTTTTTTTAATCTAGAGAGTACATGATTAGATTTAACTTTCCTGAATCTGGTTAATCTCCCAGTATGTGAACAAGTGTTAAAAGACAGTGGAAACTTGGGTATTTTCATAAGACTCTTCTGGAGCAAGACAAGCACTTTCAGTACAGAAACCACAGGAATGCTTCAGGAGCATGATTCTTTCTGATGATAAGGAATTTCCCTCATTACCAACTGGATCTGAACTGACCAGGTACTGCCAGAGGTGGTTTTCTTTTTTTTCAGGAAGGCTCAAGAGGAATGTGAGGATTTCCTTCAAGCCCTCAGTTTCCAGGTGCCTGGCATTCCCTTCCCTTCCTGTCCCACACTCGTCTCTGCATGGCAGCAGGATTCAGGCCTGAATTCATTTTTCAGCCACCCAGATTGCTGTACAAATAAATCCAATGACACTTTACCACACACCTGAAATTAAGCACATGCTTAAGTGCTTTGCTCAACAGCAATATACTTTAAGCACATACTTTAAAACTCTGCAAACTGTGTCTTTATAGCTTTCCAAAGTCATTACAACGGTGACATGGGTCTAAATTATTGCTACACAGGAGTGTAACTGCCTGCTATAAGAAAGAGACCTGTAAAAGGGGAAAAGAATGCAAAAGACTGCTAATCTTCATTTTCTACCTTCACATTACTTTCAGAGCAAACTGATGAAAATGATAGTTTTCTGCATAGTCCCGTTCTTAGAGAAATCAATTGCAATGCCTATTTTAGGTTCAATCACGTTCACCCAAATATAGGTGACTGCAGGCTGCAGCACTCCTGTACACACATGGGAATTTAAGAACAAGCTCTGTACACCTGATCAAAGCAGCTTTATGCAATGTACTATAAGGTAATTTTAAAGCAGAATGAGTGGGAGGGCTTTCTAAAGATTTGACGGCTTTCAACCAAAAAAAAATAAAATTAGATGGTTACTACCAGATATGACTGGTCTCATAACAACTTTTTTTTGCAGAGAAGAAAAGTATCTATGACAGTCCACATGCTTTTATATTTTTTTGTTGGGATCCCTTTTTCACTCCTATGAAACATATCCTTATTTTGACCCTTGGGTTCACACACTGACAGATATTTCAGTTTAGTCAACATTTAGCTGTCTGATCAAAAGACCTTCAACAAAAGACAATCTCTGCATTTGCTTATACAGTAGTAGGTAAAAGACATTGCAGGACTGTAATTTACTGTATTACCTGTCGGTATGCACAACCTTTCTTTTTTTTTTTAATTGCATATTTAATGGTATGCTTAAACTGTGTTTAATTACTTGCTGCAGAGTGATATCTTCACAAGGTTATTCTGTATCACACCTTCCAACTTGACTTTATTTAAAGGACATGTCTTAGTATCTTCCTAATCTTGAAGCACAGTCGACCATGTGAAGAAAATCATATTTAAACACAAAGATTTAGACACTATTTCTCCGAAAATCTGTCACCATTGGATTTTCATTGAAAGAAAGATAGGAAGGGAAAGACTTTATCTAAAAAACAGACTGTCAGAAAATTATTAGTAATTCTTAGTGTTCATACAGTCACTGTTGAAAGTGACATTATCAGTGACGTGTCATCAAGAAGAAGAATTGCAAAGCCACGAAGAAGACAAAGTAATTTGCAAATGCACAGTAGCCCATCACAATGATGTCAAGATAGCTTTAAGTGATAGAAATTCTATGTATGTTCATGCACTAAAGAGTCTAAAATACCACTGGGGTCGGGTCAAAATTTGACATCATTTTTAATACATTAATGACATTTAATGACTAAAAATCAGTGTTTGATAACATATCCAAAATTATTTATTTCCAACTGAGAACTCGTCCTTGTTTATAATTTCTTGCCCTATAATTAAAAAAAAAATCACAGTTCTAACAGAAGTAACTCTCCACTGCCTCATTAAACATTAGCAGCTTGAAGTCACATTTTGGAGGTGGTTAATGAAATGGTTTCAATAGGGTTTACACCACCTTATTCAGCAACCACAACGTTCTACAACATTTACCCCTTAAAGGAGAAAGAAATAACTCCTAATAATTCTGAATAATTTTGTTCCTAGTGTCTACTCTGGACAACAATCACCAAAGTTAGAGCTTTTTCCAGACTCCTGCATTTCTTCAGGGTAACTCAGCTCCAGCCTCAGCCAGCATAACTTGGGAAGCAACAGGCAAATATTCAGGCACTGGCACACAAAGAGAATCTCCAAATCCCGCCAGCAAAAGGTATTTTACATCAGTGCTTATCTCAGCTTTCAGATACAGGATTGTCTACCTCATTACAACAGAAATTGTAAGGCTATTAATGCTAATTGACTGAAACTATTCAGATTAAAGGGGCCTCCAGCTCTCCACAGGTTTGGTTAAACAATTCACTGTTTCAAAGTACATTACCAAAGTGTTAACTTCCAGTGCTTGATCTGGAACCACCTGACACCAAGTCCAGTGGCAAACGTGCAATACGTGGATTTTTAAAGCAGAATGTCAGGCATCGAGGCTCGCTGGGCCTGGCTTCATGCCCTTGCAGCACTGGCATCTCTGGGACACCGAGAGTGCTTCACAGCCTTAACATCCTGTTACACTTACAAAACTACTGCCAAACAGCCGCCTCTTTGCACCTAATCGTTGACTGTCACACCGAAAGACAGAACAGGTGTAAAGCTCTTTTTTCTTCTTAATCACCAGATAAAACAATCCACCCTTCATAATAAAAAGAGGGAAAAAATGAGAACAAAACATTCTGAATGTCCACCTTTTCCTCCTCTTAGTGCTCCTGAAAGAACATCACATTTATTAAACCTGTCTTAAGAGCTCATCAAGTAGAGCAATAATCACATTAGGAAATACGGCTGCAAATTTCAGGATCAGTTGTTGAAGTTTGGTTAGTTTTGTTCTGTTCTAACATGACAAGCTGACTCCTGGGTCGTCCTCTGTGGCACTAAAAGGTGCCCGTTTTTGCTATAGCTCAGCTCTTTCTCATTTCCAGAGAATAAAGAGAACAAGCTATGTTAGCCCTTCACACTATCCCTCTAGTGAGTGTTCCAGTGAATAAATGCTTCTCTTCATTTCGTGGTATTACAGATGCCAAATATTGAGCCTGCTTTGCAGCTCTCCTGCATCTTTTGCAATCATTGAGATCTCTGTGAAACAAGCAACATACACATTTATGGTAACTCTTCCTGTGAATTCTGAAAGGTGTAAACCAGGAGATAATCAAGCCCACAAACCAAGGTTATTATTCTTTCCAAACTGCTCTATTAACTTGTAGCTTCTTTATATCCTTGAAAATTATTGCTGGCTGGTAGAGAATTCTATTTCAAATTAAAAAAAGGAGAACAAAAGAGAAGCAAGCCAGTCTTTTGGTAGCATGTAAAAATATCAATAATTTTATATTTTCATATATAGATCTGATTAACATTAGCTCAAGCTTTTTGAAAGATGAGAGAGAAAAAATCCTGGGGAAATCAGTATCTACCACAAGAAGAACATCAAATCCTAATAGTGAAAGCAGCTACTAAATTGTTGTACAGGACACATTATAGGGCTTAAAAAAGGAACATTTCTTTTCTAAGCAAATTCCAAGCCAAAAGACAACAGAAAAGCAGCATTATTTCCACATAGTTGAAAGAATAGATTATAGATTATCTGCAAAAAAATAGATTATCTGTTCACTGACAGCAGCCACAATGTATGGCCATAGAGCAACAATGATATGGTCTAGGTAAACCCAGACCTCCATGAAGGATGTGTGCTGTGGATTTTTATCTATGGGAAAAGCAACGTGCAACAAACAAATTGAATGCATAAATCTCCAAAGACTCTGAATATTTGGAAAGCATCAGCAGAGGCAACGTGTAGAAACAATGAAACAATGAGTCAACATGAGTCACTCATTATAACACCATTAAATCCTTAGAAAGGGTGACAGCACCAAAATATTGAGAGCAATTCTAACTTCCTAAAGAAGATTTAATAAATGGTCATTTGACAGTAAGTTGAAATTAGTACCGTGTACCACAACTTTTAAATAAATCTGCCAAAAAATCACACGTTTCCAGGGCCACTGCATGAAGGAATACCTGTAGGGATGGGTATGGTGAGCAGTATATTTTACCCTGACTTTAATGGAAACAACACTCTCTGTGGACATCATTATAGACAGAGATGTGTTACACACCAGTCCATGAAGTGGTGTGGGGTTTAACTTTCCTTTCAGTTCTGAAAAAAAGGTTAATAGTACCACCCTTTTCATGACCAGTCTCAACAGACTGGGGCAAAAAGGAGAAAAGAGAAATTGGAAGCTAGAACACAAGATAAAACAATGTCTCTGATGAGCCACGATTTCATTTCAAAATACTGACAATAGTGGGCTTCTGATCAATGAAGCTACTGCAGGAAATCAGCCTGTAACTACCACTGTTGGCACAAAAAGCTAGCAGACCCTGTCTACAGCCAAGATAAAAGAATTCTGAATTTATTTATAGTACTCTTAAATTAGTTACTGAATGCTCAAATAATGGGAAAAGAAATGAAAATACGCATTTGGTTTTTTTGCTCTAAGGCCTGAAGATACAGGATGTCACGTGGGATAGATGTGATGTCCATCATACAGACATCCAGGTAGATTTCCTTTGATGGAAGAAAATGCTCTGTGTCATAACTCTAAACCAACAGACACATTCCAAGATTTTCTAGCAATAGGAAAAAAACACCATTAATAGAAACAGATTATACAAGAAATAATTTCTGAGTGTTCTTTAGACGAAGGGAGTAAAAAAAAAATCACAACACATTGCACTTCTTGAGACACAACCAAAAATATTTGTTGCATCTGTACCATATCATGTGCCCAGTGAAATCACAGGTTCACAGGTAAAGCTTGTCACAGTTGGCAGACTTCATTCCCCTTGGAGGAAATCTCAGGTAATCACACCAAAATACCAAAATAGAGAAGCAAAAGGCCACACCTTGATCATTGTGGGTCTGGGAATGACGCAAATGATGGAAGGGCCTGAGCTAAACATTGTGCAATTTGTGCATGAGCACAAAGTGGTAACTTCACAGACCTTTGCTTTCTCTTTTCCTCTGAGTGAGCCCCTCCAGGATGCTGGCACTGCTCACTGGCACATGTAGGAGCCATTTATTAAAGAGAAAAGAAAAGCAACTATTTCCCCCGTAAATTACTGCTTGGTCGTAAACACACTGCAATTCTTCAACGTAATTTAATGTTCTTATTAAAGTTACAGGAAATGGCTAATTGTGTGGGTAATGTTTTTAGTTTTGTTTCATTAAATAATGCTCAGTATTTATCTCCAGGCGGGTTAGGTAAGAACATAAACAAACCACAGTAATTTGTATCACCCCAAGGTGAAAAGAAAGAAGACGTCAGAGATCATGTAATAAGACAGAACACCCCTGTGAACCCAGCATCACAGATAAAACCACTTTCACACTATTTGCATCAGATACAGCACTGATGCCATGTAGTGAAGACAAAGACTCGAAAAAGAGCCTGGAACACTCTATTCACAAAGTCATTTTGAAGCAACCATTAATGATATAGAATATTTATTCCCTTTTCAGGTATAGTAATATCAATCAGCTGATGATAATTTCTTGCTCCAGAACAGGTTGACTTATCTAAGGGGACACTACAAAAGTGAATAAACATTTCACAGATTTTAGTTTTCAAGGAAAACTTTTAGAGCAAATGTGAGCATAACAAATTTAAACTCATCAAAACCTTCTTTTTCAAAAGCAGTTGTGACATCAAAACCGTTGTCACAGCCTTGAAACCATGCAGACACCCTTCAGAAACCAAATCTTGACTTGCACCTCTTTCCTTCCTATACCCTCTCTTCTCTTTTCTCTCTCATCTGATACAGCTCTCAATCTAACACACTTTTCTTTGGAAGGGGTAGGATTTTTAAAACCAAGGTTTTAATACCAACTATAACATGAAAATTCAGATCCAACATTTTACAAAAGAGGATAACATGAGGTAATAGAGATGGGCATAAAGCTCACCATCCTGTCTGCATCTTCTGTGCTGAGAGTGTTTCAGTCATATTTACTGTAATGGGCTTCAAACTTCATCAAAATATTTGCCAAAAGCTCTTTTGGCTTTGGAACTAATTTGCCACATGTTTCTTCCTAGAAACACGTTGATCCTCCCTCAGATTTTGTTAGGCTAATGGGAAAGTGTACTATTAGTGATGGAGATCTGTCATTAAAAAATAGCTTAAAAGAATGACAAGATGCAATCTTACTATGATTTTTTTAAGTAAGAAATATAATGGGACTCTAAAGATGTAAAACCAGAAACAGAGCTAAAGGAGTCAAAACAAAAACATCAACTTAGCAATTTCTTTTTACCTAACTGGAATAAATAATTACATTTGAGAAAAAATTACCCCTAGAATTGTAACTGAAAAGGACGTATTCCTATGGAAATTATTTGGTTCCAAAAAGCCTGCATTTTCTGATTAATAATTGTCATTTTGAAACATTTTACTCAATCATTCCTAGTGCAAAACCAGCAGCCTCTACTTAAGTATCTTCTAAATGTTTAGTCTACTTATTGACCTAGCCTACATTTTTACTGATCAAAGTTATTCCTGGGAATATTCCAAAGAAAATAAATAGGGAATTAATTTATTATGCTGTTTACAATGAAAAAGTGTTGATATTTGTGCCAATATCACCTATACATTTCTAGCTGTAGCAGGTTAGTTATAGCTAATAGATATTGAATATATGCCATTCATCAATCTTGGATATCTTCCACTGGGATATACATTTTATTCTCTGATTAAAAAAAAGCCTTATAGCATTACACTTGCTGAAAGCAACTGCCTACTTAAACTACTCTCAAACTTATTTAATATCTTTTATTATTAGGAACTCATTATAGAAACTATTCCATAAAGTTTAAAACTTCTTTAATGTTTAATGGCATTTTTGATCATTAATTACATCAGCAGATAGACAGAACTTTTTAAATCTTAATTTTCTCATTTAAGTTTGAAATAGAGTTTGCTGCCCAATAAATTTTATTTTAGTGCAAAGACAAGGCCCATGTATTGATGAACCTTTTAAAAGAAACCCACAGCTCAATCAGAATAAAATTCTATTTATCTACCATTTCATAATACGAGAATGAAAAAGTCGTCTTTGCAGCTGAAATTTTGAGTTCACTGGAAACCATCTTTAAGATTTATTATTTATACATTTTATAATAGATGCTATGACATGAAGACTTTTTATTTGGAAATATCTGCTACAGAAGGACAGCCACTGAACTTGGTAGTGCAAGGAGAGAAGTTCTTGTCCTTTACGTCCACTATGAAAAGCAATGGTAAGGGGTACAATGCAAATAATGACAGATGAGTGGTGGCTGGGCCTGATGATCTTGGAGGCTTTTCCCAAACGTAACAATTCCATGACCCAGTGATATCTCCTGGTTTGTGGGTGAGCAGCACCTGGTGCAAAGCCCTTCCCACGCCCAGGTCCTGCGGGACAGGGGTTCCTCTCCAGCCCTGGTGCCTGTGAAGGTTCACAGGGCACGTTAATGGTAAAGCACCAGCCTCCTGCATCTCCTGTGCTGAAATAAACACCCTTCTCTTCTGGCTTAAATGATCCGTGCTGTGCCTTCACAGACACGCTGTGACTGAAGAAAAATGATCCTGACGTTGCTGGGTCCGGGCAGGGTGAGAGCCTGACTGATCTGAGTGAGCCCTCTGCTCAGGGACACGTAACTCACTCTGCAGGGCATTTTTAAACCATAACGTGGGGATGTTCTGAGACAACAAACAGCATTTTGTTCAATTCAGCAACCGACATAAATGCTTTCATTTTTCCTTGTAAGTAACATTTACCATGGACCCCTTTTTTAACCAGTTTCACTCATAAGAAACTTTCCTTCTTCACTTTCTTTTCTATCCTTACCTCTATCTTCTACAATGTAAGTAATTTGAATTATCCTATCTGATCCTTCATTAGTTATGTTCCTTTACTTGCAGAACTGTGTTATTTTCCAGTATGGTTTATTTAGGAAGTTTAGGCTTATAAGCAACAGATCTGAAAATATTAGAAGTCACATGACTTTAATTATTATATTTTAAAAATACAACTAACAAATATTGTTATGCAGAAAACATTCTGTTTATTAAACTTAGATGTTTATGTGAAAGCTTCAGACATAAGAAGTTTAGCTGGAAGTCGATGGAGAAAAAGGCAGACCAACACTCCCAAAATATTTCTAGAGATGGAAGAGTTGATGAACAGGCAGCCAGTTGTGTATATCCCACTCCTGTGGTTATGACAGAAGAAATAAAGGCTTAACTATTAGGATCATGCATTCCCAGAGAAGGAAAATTATAAATAATTGGGTGCTATATTAAAATAACAATAATGAGGGATGCTCAGTACTAGGTAGGCTCTGCTGTGTGTGCTTGGTTTTCATGTGCCTATTTAGGTGCCACAAAATAACATAAGGTTAAAAGATGGACATTGTGTTTGCATTTGCACTTTGGAGATTTTTTTATTATTCTTAGTCCTACCAAATTGTAGCATTATTTTCAGTGTTCCTGCTACAGTTAGGCTATGAAGATGGAAGACTCTGGAATAATAAAAACAACCTTCACTGAATATTCCTCTGTCTGTTTCTTTGCTTTTTAAATAAAATAATAAAGTTGCATAGCCAACTCCAAAGGACTCCATTCCGTTTCATCTATAAATACAAAAATCTTTTGTCCATTTTTACCAAAATGTATTTAGGAAAACAGTTGCCTCAAGTCAGGCAGCCATAGAGCTAAGACTTCAGTTTTGACATGAATTCGTTCAAAACCAGACAATTATTTTAGATAACAGCATTAAAAATTGTTCAGGATTAGATAAAAATAACATAAACAGACCATTTTTGATTTGTAGCTTCAAGAATATTTTTGAGACAGAAATATAATTCCTTATTTTGTGTGCAAAAGCCCCCATGGCTGATAAGCAAAATTAAAGCAGCCATGTACATCTTAGTCACAAGTTTTTCCTCCTGCTAGGGGTACCTCTAAGAATATTTCCTTTTACTTATCAAAAAGTTTTTAGGCAATCTGACATATTTTGGCAAGTCTGCTACTTTCAGATATTTTCTGTAGCATCAGAGCTCAGACAGCTCAAACTTACTGCATTTTAACAGAAATATTAAATGGTTCACTGAAAAACACAAAAATCTTTGCTAAATCCCTCTTGCTCTTGAAGCTCTTATGTCTGTAGAACCAGGGCTGCCACTGCCCTTCCTTCACTCCCTCATACCCCATACCTGAGGACTCCCAGAGGCTGATTTATGTACCCAGCCCTCTCCCTGTACTCTAATTTCCCTCCTTTTATGAATCCCATGTGTTGTTTTTCCCTTGACCTCACTTTTCAAGTGAGAGGGACTGCTTATCAACAGCTCCCAAGCTGCTGATCTCGCTGTCTCTGACAGGCAGCCTCACACCATTCCTATCATTTATCCACAGGCATTAAACCATAGAGTTTCCAGCTGGTGCAGCAGCACTTTGTCCTGAAGAAATAAACAATCTGTTTTCAAGCCCAGCGATGACTGGGACCTGTCCTGAACTAACAAATAGCATTTCCTTGGAGGTGGCATCTGACAATTAAACAGGGCTAGTTTCTGAAGATCCTGCTTCATTAAGGATTATTAAGAGATTAACATTCAATCCATTGTAGTACATAAATGATGAGGGTGTGGATAAAATATTGAATCTCATTCCTTTGGGTACAATTCTCTTCCAGTACTTGGGGAGAATAATTGCCAGTAAATGGAATAGGTTAATGGTGCACCTGTCTGCTTATTTGTTCAGTTTTAAATAGAAAACAAACCAAAAAAAAAAAAATCGAACTCAACTGAGTAAGAAGTCTAGAGTTCATGAACAAACAAAATCGCACACTGCATTGTTTATGGAGATTTTGAATCCTAAGATGATCTTCCTGCCTTTCCTTAGGAACATACCCTACCCCTAATATAACTAATGATTTGGCTATTTAAAAACATCTTTCCTTATTTTTGAGTTTAAACATGACAGGTTAGGCATTGGAAAACACTGTTTTGAGTAAGTTTTGTTGTTTGCCTTGTGAAAGTAAAAAGAAATGCTGCAGTAATGCTTGTGCCCTTGAACCTTTTCAAAATGAGGCTTTAAGGAAAGAATAATGTGACTTGGATTCTTTCTGACGATCTTGTTCAGCATTTTGGCACACAGAGATAACACTTTAAAGAGAGGAAGCAATGGTAATGATTCCATTTGCTGAGGAATCCTGATGTTATTTGAAAGCATGACTCCTGTGTTTGTAAATGCACTCTGATCATGACTCTGTGCTCACACCCAGCACTTCTGCAGTTATGCTCTGCTTTAATACTCCTCTCCAGAATTGTTCCACGGCCATTCCTGCCTATCCATCCTCCTTATTTTAAATAACGCACAGTACAAGGTGAAACAAGCCCCAGATGACTATAATAAACTATAATAAAACCCAGGTGGATGCTAAGTAAATATCCTGTATACAGAGCAGTGTAGATGCACTCGTAGCTCCTGAATCAGGACACAGTTTGACAGAGGCAGAGCAAGCAGCAGGGCCTGTGAAGACCTTCAGGCGTAGCTGGTTCATCTGTGAGGAAATCCAGGAGCTCCAGGCACCTGTACAGACACAGATGGAATCTGTACCGCCATATCTTCATTACTGATACCCTTCTAATTGGGTTAAGAAACCCAGCATTGCTACAGTGCCTTCCATTGCTACATTGTTTGTGTGAGTGAATGTCTTGGGCTGCTTCTCGTGGGAAGGACGCCCAGGAGTGAAGGAATCCCAGCCCTTCTCATTGAGGTAGAATTTGGTTATTTAGCCTGGGGAAGAGGAGACTCAGGGGACAGCTCTCTGCCCTCTACAACTACCTGACAGGAGGCTGTAGCAAGGTGGGGGTCGGTCTCTGCTCCCAAGGAGCAAGAGAGGGGGCAAGAGGAAACGGCCTCAAGCTGTGCCAGGGGAGGTTTGGGTTGGATATCAGGAAAAATTTATGCACTGGACAGGCTGCCCAGGGCAGTGGTGGAGTCATCATCTCTGAAGGTATTGGAAAGGTGTAGATGTGGTGCTCAGGGACATGGGTAGTGGTGGAACAGTTGGACTTGACAGTCTTAGAGGTCTTTTCCAGCCTAAACAAATTCCAACCTACGATTCTATTCTAGGATACTGTCAGGAAGAGTCATTAAGCCCAGAATGAGTCCGTTCACAACCCAATTTCTTGATCTGTAGGGTTTGTGTTGCATTTTATTATAATAATTCTCTTTTCCTTAGCTCCTGGCCACCAGTAAATATTATTGCCCAGTTTGTCACCAGATTTGGGTTTTAGCCACAAACTTTCACTGCCTAATGTGCCAAATCCTGACAACTGGGAACCCATCTAAAACTCAAAGTCAAATGTAGCAAGTGGGGAATGCCAACAGCTGATACCAAAGTACTTCAGACACAAAACAATTCAATACAACGTTATCTTACTTAAATTTAGGAAGTTTTTTAGTATCTTTTAATGTTTTTAATACACATTTTTTTTTATTCACGACTGGAAACTCAGTGGAAAAGACAGAGGTTTAGCAGAAACCCAAGAAAAAGGGAAGGAAAGCTTCCTTTCAAATGTAAAAGCAGGGTGGCTATTCCTGTGTTCCAAAGACTAACAGTTGGACATAACTGTACTGGAAAATGACAGAAAAAAATAATTATTTATCAAACTTAATGCCAAACTCCTTTTTGTTTCCAATATAATTTGCAGTTTGAGTAAGCCAATCAGGTGATTCCCATTATCTGATATGAAGACGATTGAATAATAAAAATGCTCAATTTCAGCCAGAAATACAAGGAGACATTTGAAAAACAAAGTCACAAGAATACTGAGCAGAACATCTTCATACAAACATACCACTGGAGCTGCTGCATTTCAACGGGGAAGGAATATTATCCCTCTCAAGTATTAGAAAAGGTGTAGGAGTGGAGAAGGAGAAGGAAAGAGACCTTTCAAATGAGAACACGCTCAGTGAGTCACTGCCACAGTAAGGGGTAGAAAATATCCTACTCCTTTTCAAAGACTTCAGAAAGGCATTTGTGTGTTCTGGGTCCATTTATCTGCTTGTAGGATGCCAGGAAAGATGAGAAGTTGTGGGGAAAGAAAAATTGATGGACTTTCAGGGCATTTTCTTACCACCCACTCTTGTACAGCACACAATACTTAGAACATTCTTTACTACATGCTCTTCCTATCTATTTTGCCAGTGCCAGCTAATAAACCTCAGTCATTTTCTTAGCTGACTACCTGGCAAGATGGAGAACAGTAAAAGCCTGCACAGGCACTGTCTGACTGAATAGGTGGGAAAATGGTAATGTTTTTTGTCAGAACTGAATTTAAGCTTCTAGCAAATGTGAAACCTCAGGTGAGATGTTGGGATGATTTTCTGAAGTCCTTTTTCTCGAACACCCACCTCCCACTCAGTTGTGATGAACAGATAATAAATCCCTGTCAGTCTGTACAGCCTCTGGAGCACTAAGGAACTTTTGCATATCTACACAGAGCTCTTTCATGCAAGGCTAGACAGGAGAATAATTTGGTATTCCCAATAATCTGGTAGGCCTTTTAATTATCTGCTTTCTCTCCTCGTTTGCTTTTCCCAGCTGAGAACTGGATCTTCCTCAAATAACTTATCTGCTATTTCTTAGGCTTTTAAGAGACCAAATCAGGTTGAGGCAACACAAATTAAGTACCAGAAAATAAACAGTGAAACTCCATTCAGTTGAAAAAGATTTTGCCTCAAATTTGTCTGCTCAGATACTCACACTCTCGGTATGCCCCAATTCATCCTATACCTTGGAATTTCTTATGCTTGTTTCTAATATATATGGATCTCATATGGGCTGTAATTCAACTCTGAGCAGCTGCTCAAGACTTTTTTTGAGATCTTCTGAAGCACTTTTTAGCTCAAAGACACCATCATCCTTTCTATTTTAGACACATATATAGGGTATTCTAAGTACTTCCACAGGAAGAAGAAATTGACACAAAAAATAGTGGTTGGTGCAAGGGCCAAGGTATACCAATTGTATAAAGTCATCAGCAGATCATAATAGCATAATTCTCTTATCAATTAAAAAAAAAAGAAAAAAACAAAGAAGAAATCCAATCGCGTATAAGTACTGTTAAGAAAAAATATTTGCTTCAATAGATAAATTGCTTTAAATCATGAAATGCTGAAATTTAAGGTAAACTACAAACCAAGCTGTGCTTTATTAAGACATATAATTATAGCTCCATTTCAGCTGTCCTCTATGGCACAGATTACAGCAAGCTGTAAGCAAAGGAGGGCTGCTATCTTATAATGACACACAAACAGCATAGTGCAATTGAAGAATTCTTCCTGAACAAAACAGAGTGCTAATTGAATGTTAAATTTCTGGATTTGGCACTTGGGAGGCTTTGACAGGACTGGAATGAACAGTAACCCACCGGGAAGCAGGAGAACAACAGCTATGGTGATGCTGCTAAGTGCACTGCAGTCTGCTGACTCAAGGACGTGTGCAGCAGTCAGGTGAATTTACAGCCACTCTATTTACATTCGTACACAGCAGGAATCTTGCACGGCAGTGGTGGAGGGAGCGTCTCCGTGAAAAAAGGCACAATCCAGGGCTGTTCCTTAAGGAAAAGGAGCTGTGGGTGCTGTGGGGTGAAAGCCCTGGTGACGGGGCACAGCCCATGTCCTGTGTCAGCCAACACGTTCGCTTTTCTCCGGGCTCTGAGCAGCTGCTGCACAGATCTGGGATAAGTAGACTGCCTGGGAGAGGTGTAGCTGGAACAGCAGGATCCATGGATTTTCAAAACCCTGCTCCTGGAATCGGGCTGCAAGCTGTGGACAGGGACAGGCTGCAGTTCTAACTCACATGGGGATTCCCAGTGCTCTTTCCCCTCACTGAAGCCAGCCCCATTGTCCTGTGTTCCACACCCCACTAATTTACCCCAAAAATTATTTCGGGTAAAAAAGTTTGCAATGCTCTTCCACACTAGGGGGAACCGACTGAGAGTGCTCTGATCTGGAGTTCCTCCGTGTTCTGGCATGAACTCAGACAAATGCCCACGTTAAAACTGACTTGTGCTGGCTCAGTGGAGCTGCTGAAGGGCGGCCGTGAGAGGCAGAGCCTGGGGGTGGAATGTCCCACAGGAATGGGGTGGCTGGAAACAAGCACTGGGCACCCGAGGTAAGTTAACACTGCTGAGTGCAAGGCCATGCACCCAGTTGTAAGAACTCCAGCTGAACCGAGCAAAGTCAGAAACTGCTCGGAACGGGAGGGGTCGAACACTTGCCAGCCCTGAAGGAAGGGAAAAGGCAAACCAGCAATTTCTCGTGTGGGCAGAGAGATATCACCAAGAAGACACTGCAAGTACTAACCAGAATTGTACAAGGTGCTAGTTCATGCCCTGAAGGCTCTGAACAATTCAGTTTATCTATGTTAAAATATAAAGAATTAAAACCTGACGAGAGCAGAGAGGCATCATAATCAGGGAAAAGTCTTCACTCCGAAGAGACGAGGCTAAAACAACCTGGCCTGTTTAGCCTAACAAAACAAGAGCTGGAGAGAACTATGATTGCTCTTAGAAAATACTCCAGAGACACTCCAGGAAGGGAAAAGACATTTTTCAAACTAAAATATTGGCAAAGGAACAAATAGGTATAAACTGCTTTGAATATATTTAGGCAGTAGAGCAGATGATAATTTTGGTTGGAAGAGAGAGGTCCTAGAACAGCCTCCATGAGGAGCAGTAGCTGGAGAAACATTTTGTAGATGGGATATATTTCATTAATTAAAGGATTACATGATATATTCACACACCACAACAGAAGACTGTTTTTGATGGCCAAGAAACTCTGGGAATCCTGCCTTCCCTTTATACCAGCAACTGTATTTGAAAGCAGGAATTAAATTTAACCAAGGTCTATCCAGTCTTAAGAAACTTCATGTCTGATTCTCTTCCAGACTACACTATCTGGCCATGTAAATTTTCATGTAAAAAGAATGGGACAACATATATTTACTACAGCTGAAAAATACTATCAAAGACTACTCTTAAATGCAGTGTCTTGTTGAATCTCATATTAAATGAAAGATGTCAGTGTTAGTTCTTCCTTATGCCAATCTACAGGCAATTTAATAATTGTGCTATTAATAGGATAACTATTAATAAACAATTTTAGAAATTATGAACCAACCTTGTCATGGATTCTTACAATTTAAAGCATTTTATATAATTTAGCAGACATTAAAAAAAAAAAAGATTGTCACCTTAAAGAAGTACATTTCAATTAAGAATGAATATTTTCATTTTATTCTAAGCATTGATCAAAGACCATCGTCTAGCTCTTTTGTATTTCCATGGAAAAATGCTAAAGCATAGCACTGAAGCTCATGTTTCCTCATGCTGACTGAAGATCAGACATTTACAAAAAGTGAATAATATTTGCATAGCAAATGAGCATCTAATAACATGGAGAAAGACATGTAATGTCAAATTTGCATGAGATATTAGCTTTTATAAACCGCTAATGTCTCTGTCATTATCCCCTTTACGAGTCTGTTGTTGAGGGTTTTTTAAGAGCCTCATAATTTTCATTTGATGGGTTATAAAAATAACAACTTGATTTGGATATTAGCTTAAAATGTTAATCACATTTCATACTGCAAAAACCAGAAATCAGTGCTATCAGCATTTATACACACTACACACTCCAAGAAGATGTGTCCAATTTTAAAGCATTCACAACATAAACTTCGTGTAATATGAAAAAATTTGACCTGAAACTGGCAATGTTGGGAGGAGTAGATGCTACTAAGTCTACTTAATCCACGAAAACTGCATCTGAGCTGTGGGGCAACTTCTGGATACCTATTCCTGGTCTGGAGGTGTCCAACCCTGCATCATCTGTTCCCATGGACTTCAAAGTATTGTTAAAAACCACTGTGAAGACATTTAACTTTTAATGAGAGTTTCTGGTACCTGCTATTTTTTACTCATGTTCACATCAGACAGAAAGATTTGTCTGTGATTAATGCTAATTAACGTGACGCTCTGGCTTAGTGTTTCCTGTACAGCAATGAGCAGTCATGTTTTTACTTGAATTCCTGGATTTACGTTCGTCGGAGTTTTATCTCCTCTGACAGAGCAAACAGAAACTGGCAGTTTTCACCTCATGTGGTTTTGCAGGTTCAGAGTGAACAGCGCATTTTTCTTTCTCTGTTTGAAAGCAGAGCAAGATCCTTGCTCACATTCACGAGGCACGAGTGAACAGAGAGGGCTCTATTCTGTCCACCCTCGCCAGGTCCAGGCTGGTGTAACTTGGCACTAGGACAGTAACTTCTAACTCACCCTTTTGTAATGCAAGCAGGGTACCAAGTTCTGGGATTTCCCTCAGCTGAAGCTGTTTGAAGGGCACACAAACCAGTCTGCAACATAATGGATGGCTTCAGCAGTCAGCCCTCATTACTGCCTGGACACTGAATGAACCCACCACAGTTGTTTACTGTATTTCAGATATTTCCTATAGTAAATATAAAAGTTCAGATAGTGTTTGTCTGATTTAACCTTCTTTATTTATATGTTGCAGTCTAAGCAGCTGCTAAAAGCATGCGTTAAACTCTTGCACATTTCCAAGTAGCCAGCTGCAATAAAAGATGAATTGTGTGTTCCTATGTATTATTGTTAATTTTGAATTGAATTACAGCTAAAACAATGCTTTCTTTCTAAGAATCCCACTTCTCACACTAGTTGCACACTGATGTAATTTAAATGATTTTGGTACAGACTTCCCTGGGATAACTATAAGACATCAGATTAAAGTCTGAGGCATAAAAAGGACATGGACAATTCAAAAGGTTATACATATGTATTTTTTCTTAGGCTGTCCAGCTGACTCTCCAACCTCACAGGCAAGTTTTCTATTTTAACAGTGATCTGTCAGCTTTGGGGTATTTGGAAACATGCAAATTGTCTCAACACTGAGTTTACTCCAGCCCATCCCACCTTGAACACTTCAGCTAGAGCAGGTGCACAGCCCAGCTGCACATGGCAGAACAAGCTCTGTGCTTCTCAGGCACAGTGGTTCTGGCTGATAGAAGCTTGCACAGAGGGATCTGCATCATTTTATGCCTCCGTTTTACCATTCATAAAACAGATTCCCTCAGTGCAAACCCCTGGTCAGAGATGGGTGCTGATGCTTGATCTCTAACCAACTGTGAAACTTTCTTTTTGTCTGAACCGTACAAATTCCCATTCGTGCAATACTTCAATGAGTGATTTCTTATAACTACTAGAAATCAATAAGTCCTTAAATTAGTTTTATTCCTTCATTTTCAAACTCCAGCTGAAGAGTTGGAGAAGAGAGGTTGTTACAACTCTTTAAGCTGATACGGGTATTTGCCACAGGTTTCTATTTCAGTCATTTCACCTCTCCATTGCTGCCTGAGGTGCACAGATCATTCAGGTACCAAATCATCATAGCACAGGCCAAAATGCATTTTATGAAGCTAGGAAGCCCTCAAGGATAGCACCAGGGTTAAATGACAGCTTTTGTTCAGCTCTCTGCTTCGCTGTGCTGGGGATCTGTCAGCGGGCTCTGGCAGCAGGTGATGCACATGTCTCTGAGAGTGCCTTACTTACTGATTTGGAAGAAAGCACCAACATTTCATCCTGCCTGCTGGATTTGACTTAGATGGATAGAGAGAAACTGAATACTAATAATGGTAGAAGAAGAGGAGAAATGACTCCACATCCCTGCCAGCTGAGCTTTCCTAATTGCCAGCCCCAAATTTGGGAGTTAGAGCAGAGCCGAGTTTTGTGAGTTGCTGTGACTGCTGCACTAGAAGAAATAATTCCTCTGCAGAAGAGTTTCTTTCTCCCCCTTCACAGACCAAGTGACGCTTTGGGTCACTAAACAAGGAGGATAAAAATATTTTGGCATCTGGCAGTCAGAACAGGTATTTCTTGTACAAAGAGGCTTGCTATAGGTGGAGACAGCCTAAAAAAATACTTCACTGAAGCTGGAAATAGAGGACAGAGACTTTTGACCTCTGGTGCATGAGGAGTGACTCCTTTTCACCTCCACCTTGCCCTTCACATCCCCCAGTGACATCCTCTCCATTAAGCACTTACACTTGAGGCATCATACACATCCTTGCATGAGAGCAGCTTACACCAGAGGAAAAAAGGTGTACAACAACAGCAAAAGGCAGAATGATCAGGAAGAGGCTGTTGACTCAGGTCAAGAAAATCGCTGCCAAATAATATTTCTAAGTAAACTGATAAATTGGCCCCACCACCGACCCTGCCCTTTGCTCATATGAAAATTGGCATGACCCAGAGCCTACTGTCGGCGTGAGGCTGAAGGGCAAAGCACGGGCTTTGCTCATGCTTCTCCAGAGGATGGAGAAGGCAGATCTCTCTGTAGAGGCACAGGAGTTTTCACAGGGCTGTCCAGGCTCCTCAGGAATGCTGGTGGGACCTGGGAAGGGTTACAGAGCTGACTCGCAGGGCACCTCGTGGTGTTTCCAAGAGGGTATCTGGAGATGGAGGTAGAACTCCACAGCTTTACCTTCCCCCCACTTCCTCTGAGTTTTACAAAAGTATGTTTGACTTAGGTGCCCACTTGTAACAACTTAGAAGACTAAACCAAATAATATTTATTACGTATAGTCATGGTGTATTTTACGGTCTGCTGGAACTATCTCACCAAATGTTAATTTTGAGAGCTATTTCCCTTCAGTGAGAATGGGACAACCAACAAGAAATTACATCAAAAGAGACCTGAAGTATGCAAAGAGACAGGAATGGTTTGCACATTCCAAAGCTTTGGCAGATCTACTTTCATGTCAAGAAAATGATCGTTCTGCATGAATTTCAGGCAAAATGAGGAAAGGAAGAGAACATCAATATTTATTCTGACTCTCTTGAGTATTCCTAGTTATTAAAGCTACTGCTGTGGTTGTGAAAATACAGGCCTCACCTCAGTAAAAGTGCTCTGATCTGTGTTGTAGAGAAGCTCCTACTGAAATTTCTTATTGATCCTGAGAGTCTCCAGATTAAGCTAAATCCTTATTCATGCTTACATCACAGCAGCACGTTTTCAGACTCTTTTTCTTTTATGTAGAAGGGGTTTTTTCTCCCTCCATAGAAGAAAGTTTGGCCCAAATGCCTGTAATGGTTGCTCTTGCAACAAGCCTCACTGCACGCAGCCATCCACATGGCAAAGCCCATAATTTTGGTATTTTATTTGGAATTTTATATTCTCTGTTTTTATTTAAAAGTTTCAAAAGGCATTTATTAACTACAGAGAGAAGAAAAAGAAAAACTGCATTAGCAAGACAGTGCAATTACATCATTGCTGAGTTCACAATAAACTGCTGTCAACTCTTCAAGCACACACAAAATAGAAGGGGGTTTTACAGCCTGTCACCATCTCCTGACAGGCAGGTAAGTCATTGCTAATAAGCAAAACAAAGCTCCTTTCCGGGGTCTAACTTCTCTTTAGTTAATTCACAACTAGAACATGTTTTTCCTTCCAGCGTGAAAATTCTGCTGCTTTCCCAGACACAGCCAGAAAGCTGTGTCTCTCCCTTTGAATTCCTCTTTGCACCTGATCCCTGTTTGACAAAGCAAAATCCCACATGGATTTTCACCCACAAATGTGGCTGGAAGCAGATACTTCCCTGACATTTGTGTCTTGAAGAGCACCCATCAGACAGCCCAGCAGGGTCCTCTTCAGGTCTTTGTCTTTGATAACATTTCTGAAATGTTGAATGTTTCTGATTATGTTGAATGAAATTTTGGAAATGCCACCACACAAACCCCAGATTCTTATTCCAGGAACTGCCAAATGGTACCAAAACACGAAGATGGAGATGGGTGTAGGAGTTGTTTTCCTTGAGTTTGGAGCACTCGTTTAAACTGCTTGTAAACAACAGGTGAAAACAACAGACCCCCTGACTACAGTGCTAAGGTAGCTAAGTGAGGCAGATTGAAAGTGAGGGCTTCAGACACATTTAATGAGTGAATGTTGATGCTTCCAGACCTACAGGCCAGATGGTCCTATTTCTACAAAGCCCAAGGATGGAACGAAGTAAAACCCTCCAGGTGTCTACTGTACATTTCAATCTGTGGTAATAGTCAAGAAATGACAAGTCTGATAAATTAAAACCCCAGGAGGCAAAGCCCAAATCAGAGAGAATTTATAGAGAAAATACAATTTATGCAGCAACTTATGGAAAAAAAAGAAATAAAGCAGCTTCCTACAAAAGAACTGTAATAATTTTATTTAATCCAAAGCGTGTAATGCTTTTTTTAAAAAAAATGCTAATCTGGAAGAAGCTGTTCTTTGCTAGCCTCCACCTCTACTAAAGTTTTCTTTCTCATTCAGACTTACACCACTTGTCCAGCCCCACTGTCAGTGCCTGTCACGTTGCATACTAATGTATTATTTATACTTTGTGCCAACGTTACGTGTGGCCTTGGTGCTGCAGTTAGGCTCAAGCAGATGGATCCTGTGCTCCTGTAAAACCTGTCACAACAGGAAAGGGACGGTGCCTGCACGCCAGGTTGGCACAGAAAGGAACCTGTTGCAGAATGATGATCTGGGTGCACCTCAGTTTGTGCATACAACATTTCAAACACCACCTGAGACAGGTGTGATTTTCTGGGTTCAGTTAAGCCACACAGGTTCTTGTTGGGAATGCTTTTACGTCAGTAATTTAAGGAGGGAAAAGGCTATTGCTTCCTTGATTGAGGATAATGTTGCTTGAGCTGTGACATACCTTATTCCAAGTAATATAAGCAAGATGCACCAAAAGCAAGATATTTATTTTCTCAAACAGGCAGGAAAACACACTATTGAACTTATTAAAAATACCCATGTGGATAATTTTATTCCAGCTTTGGTGTTCCTTAGTTTTGGTGCAGCAAGGGTTTTACAGCGCATCGCTTTTTTACCAGGCAGTGTTTCATTAAAATTCCAAGTTCTTAGAAAATGGGAGGTTCATTATTTTTCAAATTTACCTATATTTCAATATGCTGAAATCATTTCTCACCAGGAAGCAGAGGTGTTGCTATGCAAATATTCACTAAGTGCCCACTTCACTTCCTCACCCAGGTAAGGCATTTGAAGCAGAAACCCACTGAAGCCGGTCAATGTTATTGAAAAATCAAGGTGAAGCACAAAAACTCCTGATGCTCATTCAGCAGATGTGAACTCAGATTCCGACTTGTGATATCCTATATATGACTTTAGAAAAGTGTGCACAAAGCAGAAGGGTGTTACTTGAAAATTACACAATGTTGCACACCTTTACTCAAAACAAATGACCTTTAACTAGCATTATACAGAATCCACTTGTTTATTTCAGAAATCTGGGCCTCATATTGTTTGATGCCACCATATGAAATAATAAAAGTTATTTATTTTTGAGAATCACAAGCCTTTTCATATTAAAAATGTTAACAATATCTTATATCCATATTCTTGGAAAGTAGCATAGCTTGGCCATATAGAATAAAACCCTTATTCCCTTATCTTTGCTGAAAACCACCTCACAACTTACTCCACAGTTGCCAGATTAGTTACACTTTTCACTTGCTCACTGCCTTCTCAAAACTAAACGCAATCAAAAAAATTCTCCATAAAAAGGATTTTATCTTTCTTTGGACCTTCCTTCTTTCAAGGTCCCAAACAGAATGAGAAGTGGAAGCTGGTATGTATTTTAAAGAGTTTACATATGTAGACTGCAGATTTTCCACTGCTGCTAATGCTTGCATAATCCTTTTTCCTTCTCCTTGATGTATCCGCAATCTTTGTAGACTGAAAACTTCTACACTGGCATTTCCTAATGAGCAGTAGCATCTGTATGAGAATCTTGTAAACAAACATCCAAAATGCTTTCTTAAATCTCATTTTTCACTAAAACACTACTAGCATTTTTTTTTTTTTTAAACTAGATGTCTGCTATGTTTTCCCTGGAAACTTTCCAGTCCAAGAGTGTAATCCCTGCAGATGTATCTGCATGCATTTGGCAACAATCTGAAACGGCAGCTGATGTGACCCTTCATAGGCAGGTATCTCCCATATCTCATAATTATTTAAACAAAAACACCATCAGATAATCCACTGCACATCAAGGCATAGAAACATCATTTAGTTCTTAAGTAAATAATCCAATAGTCTGCCCACAGCCAAATGTAATAAATACACTAAAGTCCAAACAACCTACAAACCTTATCCTAAGAACACTCTAAACTAGAAAATGAGGCATCTAAGAGCCTTTCTGGGCCTCAAAGCATTTTGCAAGCTTTATACTGATTGCACTTCACCATCCATACATGTATCCAGTGACCTGACACGGTGCCTTTGTTTGATCTGCTGCTGATCAATGAAAGCTGAAATCCAGCTTTCAATAGTGTGCTCTAATTGCCCATCTTGCAATTAAGGCAGGTAAGGAAAAAGCCTTTGGGGATCCCAAGCACCTGCAACATGCACAGGGAACTACTGACCATGGAAAATATTTAAATATGTTGGCCACGTGCTCAGCTGTGTTTTCATGGATCATGGCAGCTACCAAACAGCTGGAATAGAATATTTAGGCCCATCATCGCCAAACATGAGCTAATAAATCACTACAGCTTTATTGCAACCCCTCTGTTCTTCCAAACGTGACCATCTCAGCAGTACAAGTGCAGCTCTCTGCAGGGCAATCCTGACTTTGCATATGGTTTGAAGAAAATAAGTACTTCACACACATAAATACATTTCATCAGCACAACTTAACCTTCTCAATATAGTTATATCATCGACATTAGACAGCAAGAATTCAAACTACTGGCTAAGAACAGAAGAAATCAATGTTGCTGCTGTGAACTAAAAGCGTCTCCATCTGCAGTGAGAACACAGAGAAGGAAGACCAGGGCTTGGCATCCTTCAACAATGAATTATGGGGCTATGTGGCAATAAACCTAACACTTAGGTTGTAAAAGAAACCATAAATGGAACCAGAAGGCCTTGATTTATGTACTAGATAGATCCTACTTTGAGATCCAGATTAATTCTTTAATAAAGATGCTATCCATCACTGGAAAAGGCCTGCCTTGGCTGTTTATTTGCCTATCATGAACAAAGAGTGTTAATTATGTTGTTTCAAATATAGTAGGTCTTCCCTGATACTTACAGCCTGCCACAGAGCAATATGTCTTATGCAGGAATGCATTATATTTTCAATTGAAAACGACTTACCAAATTGAAAACATAATTTTTTGTCATTGGAAGCCATGTAATGTATTACAGCTTGCACTGCTACTAGACAGCAACAGAAGAAAATATCATATCTGCACCTATTTTTACTGTAGAAAATAGAGTTGTATATTATTTCAATTATCAGTTTAAAAAAGTGTCACTAGGGATGAAATAAAGCTAAGGATTAATTTCAGGAATGTCAAAATGTCAGTAACTGTTCTGAAAACATTTCTGCCTACAATACTACAAATGTCATAAGTTGAGGCATTCTGGCCACTTTTCTATCACCTGGAATAGAAATGTCACCAGGACAGGTGTTCTTACACAATCTCACCTCTTATTTATTCTGGGATAGGTCCTCTTCTCAGACAAATCCAAACCCCAGCAAAATTAAATCAAGGAAAGAGGATTGGTCTGACCACAGCCGCAGTGGAAGGTGAGCTGGTACTTGCTTGGCCCCAGTTTCACTCTCTTTTTTCACTTCTGACTTTTCTCACATTGAAGCTGAGTTCTACAAAATCAAAACTTCCCCAAACCTAAAGTATCCAGGCCAAAGTGAGACAGTTAGAACAAAACCTCCAGGGATTTACCAACTCCAATTTAGGATGGAACTTTGAAACACTTACAATTGTCTCATTATTACCCACCGGCAAAATTGATTTTGATCTATTATTGTCATGAAATTAAAGGTATGAAAATTTGGGCTAAAATCAACGACACTTAATCTCATAGAAAGTTTGAATATCCAAAGTGTATACAAATTGTGTTTGATGTAAAAATAAATCAATAAATGCCCAACATTAGCTGCTACAGTGTCATTCAGAAGTGGGAGAACAGGTTTTGGTGCTAAAAACAGGGATTTCTGATTTGAAATGTAGATTAAGCCTATTGCAAAGGAATGGCTGTTTTTAATTCGATACTTTGTTTTAAATCTCTGTATTGCTGCAGCAAGGAAGCATCAGTACAGTTTGTTGGGTCAAATAAGCCATCAGGAGCTTAATTAGGTGACATCAGCTCAAGCTCTTGAGCCTTACTCAAATATCACTGAAACCAGGGAGTATTTTCCATTGATTTCAGCAGATTTTGCTTCAGATCCATACTCATTTCCTTCCAACCAATAAAGTGTTGCCATTGTCTCAATATCTTTTTGCAGGCCCCCTTATTTGTTTCCCCTGTGATCACTGCTGTCTCTAAAAGAAACCCATAATGGATTTAACTCTATTTTTTAATTGAAAACAAAGGAAGGAAGGCAATACTTTTCCAATACTTCTATATCCTTTCATCTGACTTCTGACAATTATCTCCACAGCCAATTTATTCTTGTGCTGGAATTAAGGTAGCCAGCTCTTGCTGGCTACTGTTAGGGCTCCTGAAGCCTCTGGACTAACAATCCTGTGATGACAAAACTAAAAATTTTAGCAGTTCTTGAGCTCAAAAAAAAATATTTTAAAACATCTTCCATTCCATCTGCAATCACAAAATGCAAGCACTCGGGCTGATTAAAAAACACATTACTGGAACCTGAAATTTCTTCAGTCTCAGCAGCTCGGTTTAGGCTTAAAAAGTGTCTTGGACAAATGTTCAGATAACATGGTGGATTTTTCCTAATTCTGTTTTTAATCCTGAGAGCTACATTTCTTTATCACTGTGTTGCTAGTTTAATCTAAACATTTTTATTCCTATTCCTTCCCAGGTTGTCAAGATTATGTCCCTATTTACATTTTCACTCTCTTGGCTTCAAACCCAGAGTTTAAATTTGTGCATGTTTTTTGGTAAGCCAGGAAAGCAATATCTGGGAGTTTTAGTAAATCCTACCCTATAGATAATGAATTGTGCTTTCGATTTACAATTTTAAAGCCATAAAAGTTTTCTGAATATATTGCAATGTCCATTATAATTTGTCTTCTTCAAGAACTTCCATTCACTTTAGAGTTCCCCTCTTTCTCTGAAAGAAATTCCAGTCAGTGGCCATGTATTCCTGATTGAAACAAGCACCAGTTTGACCTTTTAATTTTGTTTTCATTTACTTTAGAGATAACAGAAGACTGATGTCAATGCTTTGTAGTTGGGACACCTGTATGTTGTCAAATCTCCTTCAACACATGGTGGCAAAAACGGTGTATCTGATGCTCAACCTGTACTCTCGCTACCCAAAATGTTTTTCCTCCTGATTTACATGATTAACTTATTTAATGAGGCAGAAAGAAGGTCTCATCCATTGTAGTTAGTCACAAGCAATGCAGTACGGAATAAACAGCAACAGCACATTAATCTCTCTGACTTTTCATTATTACCCACTAACAGGAATACATCTGTACCTGCTTTCATGGTTAAATGCACTTGTTTGCTGGTTTTAAGAAGGGAAGAAAAAAGCTACCCCAAAATTATGACACAGCATATTAAGAAATGCATTTTGGATACCGCAGGAAGTGCAGTGGAGGCCAGAAGGGAGAGTTTGTCCACAGCCACTGAGAAGAGGCCATGGCAACATCTGACACCATGGGAAGAGTTTAGGAAAGGAGAGCACATGAAATAACTCACCCACAAGGAAAGGAGCCAGCACATGAGGGCTCGCTCTCTTCTCCTTTCAGCAGGAGTAAAATAACCAGAGCTCAATAAAAGACCCTGGTGTCCCATGTGTGGGACGTGGAAATCCACAGTCCTTTCATGTGCATAGATCCTTTCTGTCCCTTGCAGCTGCTGGCCCATCCTGGGGTCCTCCTGCCCAGGATCAGTTTCCTCAGGGACAGAAGAAATGATTATATATCAAGTATCTCCTTTTCCTACCCTTTCCCTTCCAAAAAGGTAAATTAAAAGTGGCATTTGGTGCTATCTATAGCATGGTGCAGCCTGCTGATATTACTGTGTGAGAGCATTGCCAATCACAGCCCTCTTCCCAGCCAAGGGATCATTGGAATGGCTGATTATATGTAGATTTTGTCTGAACAGCCAGTGTCCAGCACGGAGTTCATGTGTTCCAAAGAGAAGTGTGATGATTGCAGTAAGACCCCTTCGTTACAGTCTTGGCTGGGGTTTTTTTGGCTGTGTGACACCTCAGCTCTGGGACTGCCCACTGTCAGCAGGACTCGTGTGCCAGCATTAACAGCCACGCACAGGGAACAGGGTCTGGCTCAGCAAGACATGGTGGACACACAGAACAGGAAATTCCAGCAGCATTCCCAGAAATTAGCTCATCCTCTCAGTTAAAACCACCAAAGACTTGAACCACTGCTCATCTTAAAACACTTTTTTTTCCACTCCTAGAATGGTTGGAGCAAATGAAGAGGATGGAAGGTGCTTCTTTACAACCATCTCCACCAAAGCCCCATCCAGCCCCACCACTTCCAGGGATGGGGCATCCACAGCTTCCCTGGGTAACCTATTCTAGTGCCTCACCGCCCTCACATTAAACAATGTCTTCATAATATCTAATCTAAACCTGCGATCTTTCCGTTTAAAACCATCAACCCCTGTCCTATCACTACATGCCCTTCAAAAAGTCCCTCTCCAGCTGTCTTGTAGCCCTTTTTAGGAGCTGGAAGGCTGCTATAAGGGAAGATATGAATATCATAAGCAATACATTCATCTTATCCATTATGCAGAAGTCTTTGTATTCTAGGAATTAAATATTAGCTAGATCTATCCTTGTCTGCATGAAAAGATCAGTACCACTGACCAGAAGTACTTTGAAGGTGCCAACAACCTTAGATCAGAATCTTTCTACACAAAGGTTTTTTGTTGGGGTTTTTTATACTTTTTTCTAATGAACCCACAGGCAAACTTTGAAGAAAGGAGTATAAAAGGTGGTGAACAAAGCAAGGTTCATGTCCATTTTTGTCTTTGTGGAGAAAAAAGAATCTGTCTGGGAATCAGGATTCTGTAATGGGCTGAGCTGCCATTGCTGCTGTTTGTTCTGTCCCAACGCACCAGAGCACAACCAAAACCTTCCTAATCCAGTGGATTGATGTAAAGAAAGCAGCACGTTTTTGAAAGATGAAGGAGCTGTTTAAGACAAAAAGAGGTAGTGATCAATAGGAAATAGACATTTCTAAATGTGGAAAACCAATAAGAGATGAGAAACTAGAAGACAGAGCTGGGGGAAGAGCAGTGGGACGATGCAGACACAGGGAAGGTGGGACTTGCTTTTGCTTGTTTTCTAAGCATGCAGCAATAATATAAATCTATGTCAAGGCAGGATGGCATCACTTCTAGTGCTACCAAAGACAGGGAAGAAGAGCTCAGGAGTTGTTTCCCAGCCATATTTGGAACAAAGATTTGCAGACCTCTCCCTTCACTAGCGATCAAAGTCCTTAGCAGACAACATCTACTCAGGGTGACTTGCCTGTACCCAAGATTCGTAGCCTAATAAATCTTGGGACTTCACATATGCTCCAGAAGACTGAAAAAATGTGTAGTTGTAATGGAGTGTGGTGAAATATTTGACCTGAAATGGGCAGGGGTTATAGTTCCTAAATAAAGATTTATATTTTATAGTTCCTAAATAAAGATTTATATTTGATAGTTCCTAACCAGCATTAATCAAGTCAGGGATTGTAGTGCATGCAAATGTTCCCAAAGCTGAGCGCAGGAATGTTTATAAACCTCCCCCCCCAGTGGATCTAATAAAATGAAGCATTCAGAAATATACAAAATATGTGCCTTATAACCCAAATCCAGAAGATAACAACCAGCTAGTATTGCCAGTTTACACAGCTGCTCTTTCTGTCTAAGAAATACAATATATGCCTCTGTCGTGAACCTCTAAATTCACTCCTTGTGTATGACCTGAGGAAATATGTATTCAGGAAATCAACAAAGCAAAGAACCACACACCTTGCACAATAACTCTAACCACATTACATAACAATAAATCTAAATTAACCTTAACTTCATAGTATTCCAACAGCATTTTGCATTAATTTCTGATTTGGAAGAGGTTTACCTGTCACTTTATATATCTCATATATTCTTCCCCAACTGTTCTAAACAAAACTGTTCTCTAGCTCTAATATCCCATCATATTAAAACAATATTAGAGACAGAGGAGATTTCATATACTGGAGTTTTTCAATATTTTTGCAGTATTCATAGCTGAAACCACAGTTAGAAAAAAATGAAGGAAATAATTTTCCATAAAAGAATTTGATCAAATCTGATCAAATCAAAAACATCTTGCAGTCAAAATGTATGAAATGAATAATTTTTATCTTATCAACTGAAGAAGGCAGAAAGATTCCATTTCAACTTTCATTTTGAATAATTTGATTTCCATTCAATTCACATTTATATTTACATATAAGCAAAATAAACATAAATGTAATGAATTAACACATAAAATTAAAGCTATTTGACCACAAAAAGCTTCAAAGTGTCTTTTTACTTCCAAAGGCATTTGAGGACAACAGTCTACTGTCTTCACAGGACTTCTCTAGATGCAGGAAAAGAGTTTGTAAAACATTTGTAGAAAACACAGCACAGATGATGTCAATATCAAACAAAGGGTTATCATATTTCTCCTGTATCTCCTATTCCATCTGTACTGGTCTGATCAGGGATGTCACCACAGTGACCTTACAAGTCTTCATCAACAAAGATCTCTCTTTGCGACCCAATCAGATAAAAAATTAAAACTTCAGAGCACAGAAGAAAAGATATCCTGGACCATCTATTTGCCTCCACTGAGAGTCCAGCCATGAGCCAGTACAACGGGGATTTTCAGGTGCCTAAACACAGGGGCTCCTTCATCTCTCTCAGGATAACACTGCAATGGCAAATAAACCTGGCAATGGCACAGAATCCACTGCAACCACTGCTGACATGCAATACACACCCACACCAGAAGGTTAGACATTTCCCCTGCTGAAATCATATAGTTCTCAGAAAACTGCAAAAACTAGCTGAAGAACAGAAGAGCAGTTCTAGAAAGACTCTTCAGAGGCTGATAGTTGAGCAGAGTTTTGGTTCAGGGATGCTCATGTCTGCTTTTGTTACATTTATTGGAAGTCAGTAATGCTGGGGTTGTGAATTCAGCATTAATATAAAAACAGATGAGGTTTCACCATTATTTCCCGGGACACAATTACAGAAACTTCTGTAATCCAACTCTCTGGTGCTACACATTCAGTGAAAGGAAAGCCCTGCACATGCTCTGCTTTTCCAATATTCTATTTTGTACCAATACAGAAGGCCAAGGAAGAGTTTGTATCAAAACCATTGATATCAATTGAAAAAAAAAAAATAGACGTGGGAAAGAAAGAAAAAGCAGGTGAGGGGTAACACAGCAAGGTACAATCAATAGAAATAAGAATAAAGAGAGACTATGACAAAAGATGAAAGTTCAGAGTAAAACAATCCACAAGCCCCATTTCCTTAGCCTGCAGCTGGTTCTTTTATTGCTACAAGCTGTGTTTATGGGAACCTGAGCACCCTGCAGCCTGATAAACTGCTGCATCAGCCTGCAGCTCTACTGAGCTGGGGAGGATGCCACCCTGCTGCTCGTGTCTGCGATTAACCCGTTCCTTGCTTCTTGTACATCTCACAAAAATGGGACACAAGGGCAGAACCAGAGATAAGAATGAACAGGCTGGAACTGACACACAGAACTCCCCCGTCACACGTGGGTGAAGCCTGTCTCTGCCCCACATCTCCCCCAGGTGCCAGCTCAGAGGGTTCCCTCTGCCCACAACACCCGAAACACCCCAGCACTGGAGCCCCGCTGAAGTTACAGGGACTGACAGGGCACTTCTAAATTTTACATTTAATTACAACGTTCCAATTCCCAGCACAGAGCAAGGAAACTATTTCTCTTAACTGTTCACCACAGCTGCCCAGATCCGCCTCAGTAGTTTTTTGGAATTTTGGATTAAATTTCTCAAGACTTGAAACAATAAAAAAATCTTAAAAAAACAAAATGGAAGCACATCAAATACCAGTAACTACAACAGAACTTTATAATACTTATTGGGGATGTAATATTCCACTTTGTCATGAATGCTTTGGTACTCAAGCAAAGAACATGAACTATACAAGATGAATCAAAATTTATCCCAGCTCTGCATTAGACACAGAGTATCCAGACACGATACAGTTATTATGTGCAACCATTTCAATTACAAAGACTGCTAAAGCATGTAATTCCACAGCCACTCCATACAGTATCTCTTTGGCTGATCTGGCAAGAAGGATCAGCACTTGCAGATTAAGTGTCAGCCTCCCAGCTGCCTGTGAATGCTACCATTTACTTAAAAATCTGTTTTCTCATTTTAATTGCAAAGTGCCCACGTGCTAAATCAGAGTTTCTTTCCATGCAAGCATCATAACCCAAATGTGTTGCTTGAAAGAGTCGAGTTTCTTAAAATAGACACTATTGCAAAGTGTTTTCAGCCTGTATTTGTGGTTTTTACAACACCAGATCGTCTCTTCATGTTACAACATGCTGTATACTGCTTAAAAATTAATTAATATTATGGCAACAGAAGTGCTATCATGAGAATTGTTTACTCTTTGGAATTTTAGGAATATTCAACAGCCTGGTTAGCATTAGTTTCTTGAAACTCATTTTGAAATCTGATAGTAATAGTTAAGGTCTTTTGCAGAAGAGCTTTCATGATGTGACACCTAATTATAATACAATTTTAACAATCAAGCGGATAAAAGCGATGTCAGTGATCCCAGTGAATGTGTCTAATTAAATGCCTCCAAAGGGGAAAATGCAATCACTTAGAAGGCTTAATTTTATATTACTAAAAAAACTAAAATTTTTTTTTCACCCCATAGTTTCACATATATGTGTTGTTTTGAGAGGTATGGAGTATCCCAAAGGGCCAGTGGTGGGAGCAGCCTGAAATATCCATCTATTGCCCATAGAAACCACATTCCCAACAAGAACTCATACAACGCAACATTTTATTTTCCAAAAGCCATTTTTTTAAGAAGACTTCACAGGATCTTCAGCAGAAAACTTTCATTTAATGAGTTTCTCAACATCAGACATTTTTTCCGTGTATTTCATGAGAAAATAGAGCTGCTTGTAGCTGTTGTAACTGAGGTAACATTTACCAAGCCACGTTTCTTGGCATAAGCAAGTCAAATTATTGTAGTAACAAAACAGCTATTTCACCTCTATTTCACCTCTAGCAGCTATTTAACCAGCAGGATATGGTATTAGTCTTATCTATTGACCTTTGATTATACTGCAGATATGAAAGAGAGGAGTAGTGTATTTTTATTTCACTTTTATTTCCTGATTTTAAAAGATAGTGAGAAAGCACTTACCAGAGGAATTGTTATGTGGACAAAATATCAAGATGAAAATTCAGCTTCGTGTTTGTGTAATTATGGAATGCTTTTTGCACTAGTAACTAACGGGAATTTAAGCATCAGTTGGATGAAATAAATACTTGGATCATAGAACAAAGAGCGAATATAAGGCAGCAAATCCATCCTCTGTAAGTTTTGTGGGAAGAGAGCACAGAGTAGGGACAGGACCAGACATAAGGCCTGCTCTTTTCTGTGATTTCTTGAAAGCTGGTGCCCAGAGACCCTCACTCAGGTAATTGATGAATTTTGTACTCCTGCAAGTGATGATAATTTACAGCAAGCCGTGCAATCATGCCCATCACTAGAAACAGAACGTGCACTATCACCTGAACAGTCTACTGGCCACAATTAGAGCACAATGAAGCATTTCTCTGGGCTAATTCTTCTGTGTGTCTAAAATTGACCTTTTCCTGGAAATTCCTCGCTATTCAAACTTCCCTTGGTCTGGCTTTCACCTCATTGTGTATTCCTCCTCTCCATCTCAACAGTCCATTAATGTTTAGTGCTGTCTCCCACCTTGCCAGGAGTCTGTTCTAATATCCTGCAGTGCTCAGTGTTCCGTTCTTCACCCCTCTGCACTCACTTGGTACTTTACTCACACACAGCTTTTTATTTACAGTAGTAGCTTAACTCAGCAAACTCAGGAGTCCTACTCTCTGCTCGGGCACTTTCTGTCTGATCCCAGATATCCTCCACTCTCAGTATCACCATCTCCAGCTTTTTCATCAGCTTGTCAAAACCTCCATATTTTTCAATACCTTCTAAAAGCTTCCTCGCCCTCGCTCTCCTTTATCACAGCTGGAAATTATGTGATTTTCCCTGCTGTTCAACTGTGTAATCTCAGGTTCGTTTCTGATGTCTCACGCTGTGCTTTCTCTCCTCAGCTGTGGTAGTCCACTTTACCCAAACAAAGGTGAGAAGGACTCAGGTGTTTTCACATGGTCCCCAGGCACCCAGCAACAAGAGAAGATGGGAGTCAGAGGAGGCCCTGCTCCTATTTCCAGCCATTTACACCTTGCAGAAGCACAAAAATAATTTCATCACCACTACCAGAAAGAACTCAGGGCTATACGTGCTACCTCCGCTCCATCCCAAGGCACTGCCCAGTGAAGAAGCTCTGAGGTGCTTGTGGCCACTGTTAAACACTCAGTATTTGTCTGCAGCAGCACTTCTCAGGGGACAGCTGGAGCCTGCCCTGTCCCACTGAAGGCACCAGTTCTTATTTCTGTGATGGGGAAAAGAGGGGAGCAGTAACAACTGTCCTGTTCTCAGCTTTCACTCGTTGTGAATAGTGCCCCATTTCATGGGAATGTTGGGGATCAGAGTGTGAAAGGCCACATCCTTTGGCACGTTGGTTAACAGCTTTCAAGTCAAGCCTCCCTGATTCAGTGCTTTCCACTTGCACTCAGTTATGTTTCCAGCAAAGGACAATGAGATCTTGTTTTAGGTCCACTCTGCTGCTTGGCTAAAGACACTGGTGAGTAACTTGCTGTGGTGCGGAATAACCATGCCAGTAAAGATGATATTTGTGATGCCTCTGGTGGGTTTTTCCCTTTATTGAACTGACATTCCCATTTTACACCATCAAGCTGAAAAATTCTCATTTGGACAAATAATTATTTATCCAAGTTCTCACCTTTTCAAAAAACCTCCCAAAACAATCCCCATTCTCAGCAAAAATTTTATTTGCAATTGTTATGATTGCAATTATTATTGTTTTTTCTAATCACTTTCAAAATCAGAGTATTGTCTGTGGTGCTCCACAGTTTCAAACTGAGCCTAAATGTTTCCTAAAATATCTTCTCTCCCAGCTTGCTCTGGAAACCCATGAAGCAATACAGTCCAGCTATTTTAACATTGCTAAACCCGTCTTTTTCATTCCACCAAAGTCACCTGAAACTTACTGTTTCAGTTTTCAACCCATTTATAAATCCCTTTCAAAGAAGATTTGGAAGAATTTAAGCCAACACAATGTGGTAACTCCTCCCTGTTCCTTAACATCCCAACTGATGTTGTATCTGGCTGCTCACTTGCAGCTGTTTTATTTCTTTACAAAAAAGGACAGCCACAAATAATTCTCATTCATTGCATCTAAACCTGGAAAATGATGGTATAGGCAGGTGATCCCACTTCTTAAATTACAGCTACATGCAGACCACCAATTGACATGTTACGGATATTTGTGAATGAATATTACCATTAAAGTAATTGCTTAAAACACAGATAAACAGATTTTTTTTTAAATTACCCTGTCCATCTTTATTTTCTGCACTGAACCTAATATTGTTTGTGCAGTCAAGAAGAGAACACCCCCTACCAGCCTGGTTTTTGCCTCTGCTTCCCATGAACACCATTAAGTGTTTAATGGAGCTTGCTTTCCACAGAAGTAAAGCAGGGAGTGAGTAGTTAATGAGACTGAGCACGGCATAATTTGTCTGGATAGAGTGAATTATGTATGTTTGGGTATAAATGGGTAAAAAAACCCCTCACAATACTCAAAGGTTATATGCCAAATGCATAAATGCCTATTCATGCACAGACCTCATTTTTCGCTACTACTTGCTGATCTTATTTGTTTCAGGCTGAGCAGGCTGATCCTGTGGTGTAAATGGTTTTAGAAGCCAATTGAAATACACGCAAAAAGAAATCCAGATTTTGCCACCACTGGGAAGCCCTGGCTATCTGCACATTGCTGCTCTCAAAGGATGCTTTTGTGATGTTGCTTCCCCACACAGAACTCACTTTATGAAACAGCAACTCCGCAGCCGTGCAGCACCCAGAGCTCAGCACCACCTTCAAAGTCTCCCTGCATTCTTCCCTCCTCCTGGGTGGCAGCACCCCAGGAAGAGCAAGGATGCAGTAAAGGAAGTCTAGGTTTCTTTACCAGCAAAAGGAGACAGCCCACAGGAGGGAGATGGGGGTCCCTGCAGCTGGAGCAGAGGGAAATTCACCTCACCATCACCCGTGCAGGCAAATCCAGGGCAGAGATCTTTGCATTCTGCACGCGCAGGGTTATCACTGCATTTCCATGAAAATACTTGAATACAAAAAGCCAATTATAATATTTGCATTCCTCCTATAGAATAACAGTCCCTTTTCTTTAATCATTTCAATTGCAGTAATTTGTTGTCCCTCATACGCCTTTGGAAAAGCGGAAGTTTCTAGAGACAGCTGCAGCCAAAATGCCTGGAAAGGAGTGATGTTTATGCACATGACTTTTGGTCCACGTCACTATTGGAAAGCTCAGAACGCACTTTCTAACACTGGCCCTACTCCCATGTACTTTCAAAGATGTTTATAAACCTTTACTATTAATATAAATTTAAAATAATTGACAATGATATATTTATTCCTCAGATATTACTAAACACATATTTCTAGAGAGCTCAGACTAGTCCCTATACGTAGCAATTATGTATATAGCTTTTATCATTCATTTCAATTTTTTTAAATTATAGTCTAGCTGGGCAAAATATTTTCAATACAGAAAGATAAAAGGATCCAAATATCTCCACTAAAATGTTTCTACCAAACTATTTTCACTAGACAAAAAACCCACAAGCTGTACAAGCAGCAAACATATTTGCAGCCTCTGCTCAAACTCTGTTATTTCTAGGAATGGGGTGGAGACAAAAGGGAAAGGTAGCACAAGTAAGAAAGTACTTCTTGGAAACAAAGTCAAAACCATATATTAAAGTAAAACCAAAATATAATTTATGAAAAATTTTGAAAACTACAGGGGAAAAATACCATTTCTGTAGAGAATGAACAGAGAAGAGTTTAGGTATGAACAGCTAATTGAAATATTATCATATTTTTTTAAAGAAGATTTATATGATATATATTTTTGCTAAGTAGAATATTTAAATTTTCAGATAATCCCTCCTGGGTCTAGTACAGGTCTTCATGTTTTCTTGCTAGTCATTTCAAGTGGTAGTGGTCAGTAATCTAATACAAAATTCTAATATTTAAATGTTATTTAGAGGGGATCAGTATTTTCTCAGTAATTGCTGCCAAACTGAAATCCAATACTGTCTGAATATTTTCAATAAAGCAAGCCTCAGATGACAGATGAAGCGTGGTTATCAGTGCCATTGCTGAGGAAAAGACAAGCAGCAGTTGTAGAAGACAGCTGTGCTGCTCAGGTAGCAATTACAACAAATTCTGTTCCTTTCCCCAGCCCCCAGCATCGCTGACATCCCACAGCTCAGAGATCCCGTGTGCTCTGCTCGCTCTCTGTGGGCTGCATTGCCCAAGTTCCCACTGTCAGCTACATTACAATAAAATGGAGATGTTCTACTTTCCCAAAAGTTTCCTCCAAATCCCTCCACCATAGCAAGTTCCAACAGCCCCAGTCCACAGGCGACTTCTTCATGTGCGAATACACAACCTCAACTGATTTAAAGAGTAAGAATTTTAGAAGCAAGAACATAAATAATAAATGTCAGAATAATCTATCTGTGTTGTTGTTTTCTAAATATCCTTTGTACTTCTCGATGTTCTAGTGTCTTTTGAATCCCAACCAAGTTATTAATCTCCTCACAAACTGATATAAAATGAATATTAACTGCAAAGCTGCATCTCTCACCTCCTCTCTTGCATTTTAAATGAATGACTAATTCAGCTCACCCAAAAAACCACAGAAAAAAACCCTAAAACATAATAAAACCTCCAGTGACTGCCAAACTTAGCAGGGTACCGCAAGGTACAAGACATTCACATTTATATTCATCTGTGCAAATGGAAGGTATAACACTGGGACGCAGTGGCTGTTCTTTCTAGATAATTATATTTTGGAATTGCAATGAAGCAAACAGAATTTCTTCGGTGCAGAGCAGAATTTCTTACAGCCGAAGAGACTACATCTTACTGGTGTGAGGAGATCACACAGACAGGGGGTTGGAAAAGCTGCCTGCACCGTGAGGAACAGCCTTTGGAGCATCCGCCAGTGCTGCTGCCTGTGCACGAAGTGATCACCCTGAAGTGATCATCCTGAAGTGATCATCCTGAAGAGATCACCCTGAAATGATCATCCTGAAGTGATCACCCTGAAGAGATCACCCTGAAGTGATCACCCTGAAGTGATCATCCTGAAGTGATCCACAGCACTGACCTTGAGACTCCCCGCAAAGAACTGGCTTGCTTTCAAGACTCACTGTCCTGATTGCTACACAAAAACACATCTCTGTCTCCAGAGTCAGTATCTGAGATGTAGAGACAGCCCAGAAACACCACACAGAGCCCTTCCTGGGTGGGGGGAGAGGTGGAATGGCCCCTGTTCCACCTCTTCCAGTACAGCAAGTAACAAACAGGAGGGTTTTTGTCCTTGGTGCAGGTGCAGCTGTGCTGTGCAGGTCCTTGCCACGGGATACTGCAGTTGCTGATGCTTTATAGCAGCTCACAGAGAAGGTGGCCAGGCCAGGAACAGAAATCCTCTGAGGCTTCTAAAGACATAAAAAGCATCCCCTGCCTCAGGAAGCCACTGCTGTTAGAGGCTTGGAGATCTGGGAAGGGGCAGCCAGGATTGTGCATTTTATGGTTTGTAACACATTTGCTCTGGGCTACCTGTAAAAGTACAATTGATAAAAAAAAAAACCGTAGGAATGAAAAAAAAAAAGAATAAAAAATTACTCTATTTAGTCTTTCCGGCAATGACTGTTCTTGACCTTGTGCAGAAGTTTCTCTTTAGTTGCTCTGTACTAAAAGAGTATTTCACAGCTCTGCCTCTAAAATATTGTCTTAATTCAAAAGCAACCACACGCAAAAGATGTGTTAGCTTTATACAAACTTTCTACAAAAGAAGGCAGTAAATACATGGATTAAAACAATTTATAGAAAAAGAACAGGGTTTTCTAACAGTGAAGATGATTCTATCTGTTGTGAATATTCAAGAATGAGGGGAAGAATGCAAAACACAATTAGTGGATATTCAGCTACCAGACTTCCTTGCACCTTTTGGTCTTTACCTTTTGTGACACCCCTATGACCATCATTCTGTTTGTCTTCTATAGTTTCTCCATATTTCTTGTCAAGGCTCTTCATCTGATTTCAGTGATGAAGAAAAAACAACGTATATCAAATATAGAGACTCCGAAACCACTACAGACCCTACATTTACCGCAGAGAACCAAAAGCAATCATGAGAAAGGAAAACTGGATTTACGTCTAATGCTCTCCGGGCCTGAAAACGCAGGGTCTTACAGGTTTTTATTTAGAAGTAGAACAGAAATAAAATTCTCAAATGTGCTTTGAAGAATATATGAATTTTTGGTTCATTTTTTTACTGAAAAACATAACTGACTTTATTCATCACCAGAAGTCTTAATTTTGAGTTGTATCTGGAGGGTATTTTGCAAGATTTGCCTGTATGTGCAGTACAGTAATTACTTTTTTGAAGTGCACTGGAAAAGGAAATGAAGTCAGCAGGTTTATGATCTCAAAGCTTTTTGATTTAATTAAAAGTCATTAGCAGCAACCCTCACTATTCAGTGGCTGAACATGCCCAAATAGAGATCTTAAAGCAGAAGCCATAAAGCTGCAGGTTTCACTGCTTGCTCAGGTTGAATATATGGCAAAACTCAAGGTTTTACCTGTGTTACAGTGTTTTCAGTGTTACTGAAAATGTGACAACAGAAGGAATATCACTATAAAAAATTAAATGCTGAGCCTAACGTGATGAAAGGTTAAAGTTAGTAGAAGTAAAGCACAGCAATTTATATCATATTCCCTCCATGAATGTGTTGTGTATTAACTCTCTTCTTGATTTATGGCACTGGAAACTTTTCTGAGTCCCAGGTTTTAATGCACACACTCAGTCACAGCTGAATTGCTCACTAATGTGCTGTATTCCCTGATGAGCTGGCGAATTTCATACCCAGCCTGGTGACAGGATCTCTGCACAATGAGAGCCCCTTCATTGACATTCTGCTGTAATACCTATTAACAATTAGATTCCTTTTGCTTGCCATTGTATCTTGCTATTGTCATTCCAACAACAGATGCTTTTCTTATAAACCACTGAATTTACTCAAATTTAAATGTCAGGCGGACCAAGTGAATGCACAGTCCATGAACCTGCACTGGGGAAAATGAGCTCACATCTGTCTCATTATAATATATTGTATTTCCATTTCATTTATTTTCCATTCTTAGCAGAGTTTCAAGCAATTTTTCAATTTCCAAACCAAGCAGCATCTTAGAAAAAGTGAGGTGATTTTTTTTCCTATGGCAGAAAATATATTGTTTGTTAGTACATTTTTGTGTGTCACACAACAACCCAGCACAATGCTGCTCTCACAAATACATTGTTTAACCAAACAAAACAAGAAAAAACATTATATAAAAGTTACCAAAGCAGAAATTCTATGAACAGGTTTCCTGATGAACACTTCTACATAATTCCAGGTATCATGGACATAAATGAGTATAAATTTTATGCACTGAATAATTAAATAAATGGGATTTCACAGGGGAAAGTAAGAACACAGGCTCCAGCAATCTGCAATTAGATGGGTTGTAGTGCTGGAGTTCTACAGATATTTAGTGATGCAGGTAATGTCTCAAGGAGTTTCTAAAGTACTTCAGTATTTAGGGAATTAGTTCCTTTGATGTTTTCTGATAGATCTCATTAGTTGCACCTTAAGGTACGTCAGCATGTAAAAAAAATTCTTGTTACTGAATTCAGTATCTGCAGATTAAAATAATGACTTGTAGGTGGCTCAGTCTCTGTATAAATCATTTAATGTAAGCAATATTAAATTTTAAGAGCACAATCAACAATTGGCTTGTCTGATATGATTAAAGACATGAGGAAGAAAAAAAAAAAACCCAACAGTAAATTCTGACAGTCTAAAGTTAAGCTAACAGGTGTGAAGGGCAATTCAGTTTGTCCTAAAATACAAAGCAATCAAAGTTGCTATGGTTTTATCATTATTTCAAAATGATAGCCAGTCTCTTGAATACTTGCAAATGTAGAATTTTCAGTCTGATTCATCCAAGGTTAGATTGTTTATTCCCAGTCATTCAATATTTTTTACTGTTAGAAATTTTAAATGAACATTTTATTATTGAGTTCCCTGGCAGAAGTCCATATGAGTTGGGACTGTACTTAGAATACAAATGAGAAAATTAATTAGGTGATGACAGTTTGGAATATTAGTTTTCAGCTGCCACTTTTTATTAGGTCTCTTTTTCTGGATGTTCATGGAGTGATTGACAGCACATTTAGAAATATATAGGATGTTTTAAAAAAATTTCATGCTGGAGAACAATATATTCTAACTCACTCTTTTGGGGGAGGAAAAACCCAAAATACCACACTGTATTTAAGCTGAATAAGTACACTGCATGGAAATGCAGGAGTTTATCCTCCCTTCTTCCAGATTCCATCAGAAATCCCAACTCTCACACACTGTAAGGAGTTTTTAAGATGATAGAAGAATAAATTTCTTGTTCTTTTCCTGAAAAGGTCAGTTGCTATACAGAATTACCAACCAAATTCTGGCCTACGCATGTGTTTTGTAACTCAGTGGCAGTACTGAATCTCAGTAGCTCTGTAAACCACCATAAAGTTTGCATTAAAAGTGGAGTTCATTTCCTCAGGAATAAGAATTTTAAAAAAGAAAGAAAGAAAAAGAGAAAGAAGAACACATTTAGTGTAAAAATCATGGTTTTTTTAAAACTAGATGAATATTTTAATGTTGTAGAGCTTAACCCTAGTCAATGTAATGTAAATATGGCATCGTGAAAGCTTTCTCAGCACTGTGCTTCCACTTAATATTTTTTGTTATTTATCTTCAGCATTTTAATTTCTTGTCTTTCTCATTTATATTCTCCTGACATACAAAAAAAATCAAATTTTGATCTTTATAGAGCTTTTGTAGCTCTAGTACATTACTGTTCAAAGGCAAGCGCACAGATCTCTTATTGAAATGTCACTGGTTCAGAGACGCCTTTGGTGCAAATGTTTTTATTTAGATGAAAACAGATTATCACAACAGTAGAGGCTCTTGTTCTGTAAAATTTTGTTTTAGTCCAGCCTGTTTTAGAAGTCTACTTCTGTCTAGCTGTCAGACCTCGTGTCTTTCTCTCTGATGCCTCAAGCTGAGGAACTTTGTTTGTTCCTGTAACAAAACACGTGTCTGTCCTTCAGCTGATTAGCGCTTCAACGAGAACATAACAAGATTTTCACTGTTTCCAAAGGTTTGCACATCAAAGACAACTTTAAGCAGCTTTGTGAAATGGATTTGATTTGTTAAACCCTCAAAACTGCAGAAGGATGGAGCTGGAGGAGTCTGTTGATTCCTTGCATCTTGCATAATTAGAATATACAAGTGGTCCAGATATGCAACTTTGTCTACAAAATACTTGTGGTTTATGTACACCAAAACTTTGCCATTCTTACTTTTCCAACTAATTGCTATTAGAAATATAAAAATATTTTACTTACAATTTACAAAAGCATTAAACTTTGCAATAATTATAAAGGGCATTACATCAACCTGCATGGCAGTGGCTTCTTGCCACACAGATCTCTTCACAGATCACAGCTATGTGTAATTCACAGCTACGTGTAATACCACACACTTCAAAAGTACTTAAAATAGTGCTCCTACTCCACTAATACTATTTCAATAGCTAGATTTACCTATAATAAAGAGAATTATTGCTGCTCAGTTGGAAAAAGGACCTAGATTTCTTCTGCCAGGTAGAGTTGAGAATAATTATTCCGAAATGAGAATATAGCTGTGATAAAACAGGAGATCAGAATCAGAGGGAAAGTTAGAGCCAAAGATTATTTTTTAAAATGAACTCCAAATGTCATTTTCATTTATTAAATTGAGTTCTATAAGCTTCTATAAATTCCATGACACAGAAGACTAAGTTAAGCAATTACTCTTGAAAATATTATCCATTCCTCTGCAGTATTGAAAAAAAAAATCATAAAACACATACAGCAGATAGTCTAAATATTCATTATAATAAAATGTTGAAATTTATCTGGTGGATATAATAACAATGTTGGGTTAAAATTATGCTTCTAACAGCTACAACAGCAGAGAGGTGAACAAGCAGGGAGCTCTGCAGGCACCTCTTTCTGGGGAATCAGCAGCCTCCCCTCCACAGTCAGCAAAGTTCACTGTACTCCTGTGAAATGTAGGGCAGTAGGCAAGGTGAAAGAAGAGAGACATAATGATACCTTTCCTATCTCTATTCCCTACTCACACTCCACATGCAGATATTCATGAATGTAAAAATCAGTTTAACATACCTTTTACATTATTTATCTTATTCTTACAGCGTTGAAGCAAATCTATTGAAACAGCAGCAGGCTCCTGCCATCATTTGGCCTAAGCCAGCTGGATATAAATACTGTTTTGAAAGGACCTGTGCAAACAGCCAAAAAATACTTAGAAGAGCAAGCAGCAAAATCAAAAGAACAGGCCTGAGATGAGAAAATAAGCACAAATGTCAAAACACAACAGCATCTTCATTAACAGCCACTCAACCACCATCTCACAATAAACTAAAAGTCCAATCGGTCCTCATGGGTGGGTCCTCTTCACTATGAAAACTAGGAGAATTTTATACTCAAAGTAACCGGGAGTAATAAAATTTAGATCTACATTTGTACCTAAATTTAAGAGGAGGTATTCTACAAATTAAAATTGGCAGCAGTCAGACATATAAAGTTTCTCCTCACAAGGATCCCCAAACTCCTATCAGTGCTGTGGTATCCAAGCAGCCATATGGCCACTGAACCTGATCCCAGACATGAGCTGACTAAATGTACACTCTGGGCTCTCTGTAGGGAACACAGGGCTTACATTGAAAGGTCAACAGTGTTAATTCTCTGTAAATGTCTTTTGCTCAAACATGAATCTCTAACTAATTCGTGTTTCACGACCACCTCCTTCTTTTCCTAAAGCTCTTGCCCCACTTTAAAGGTGAAATAAAGACCTTGCCATAGAGCAGTTTGGTTGGAATGGGCCTCTGAAGCTGGCTCGGGCACTTGGTAGGCTGAGAAGCCAACAGAGTCAGTGTAGCCACAGGAGAAACAGGAAACACAACCAAACCCTGATGTAAACCCAGTTCACGAATCTGGTCTCTGCAAGCCCAAAGACACACCACTGCCAGCTCCTCTCCGTGCCAAAGGACCTGGTAAGGCAGCATCTAAGGCACTTCCACAGCCCCAATTAGTGATCTAAGCCTTTTAATAACCAATGCCATTTGCATGGGATTTACCTACTTTTGCTGAAAGGACCATTTGAAACTTTTAAAGGATGCCCACGTTCCTTTACATTTTTCCTTTCTCCATCATCTGTATTCTGCTGCATCACCTGAAAGGCCCAGGTACTGATGGCTTTCTCTATGGGAGTAATTCAACTTCAAACCCACTGCAGGGGAGTGAACGGGAGTCCTGCCTCTCTCCATGCAAGGCATGACCTCCACAAATCTCTGATTTACACTGAACTGACATGTGCTCAACCAGTTCAGCATTAAATCTGCTATATACTCCAATGGTCCCCGCTCCTTCAGGACTTCGCTGTCTGATTAGAGAAATTATAAATGCAAACTTGGCTTTCTGATTAATGGGTCATGAACAACACAAGAAGGCAGCAAGTGACCTTTGCCGTTCATTTTTTGCAGCTTTCCTGTAATCAGCATCACAAATACTTTGGCAGAGTTTGTTTATTGACTCTACACTGGAGCAAAATCAATTTTCTATGCTGTTTTCTTCCAATTTTAGTTCTACAGGAAATAAAATAGTGTTATAGGTGTCTAGGCTTAATAGCTGCGTGCTCTGATTCAAACTGGGTATGGCCATATATAACTCAGGTTAGTTCACCTAATCAGATGAGAGCAAGGATTGCAGAAAAAAAAAAAAAAAAAAAAAAAAAAAAGAAAATTTTAGGGAAACATTTTA
>VZTG01007440.1:120741-234526 GCA_013397845.1 Melanocharis versteri
GATTTAGGGAATACTGTTAAAATACTGGTAGAAACACAACAGAACTCAGAAATCAAAACCCAAAAAGATAATTAAAGAAGTTCTATATAAAAGTAATTTCATGTAGAAGTTTTGTAGGTATTGCTTTAAAAACAAAACAAAACAAAACAAGATAATAAATAAATAAAAATGATGATGCAAAACGCATTAAAAGCACCACATCTCTGCTTATCCTGCTTCCCAGACTGTACTGTGGCTAACCAAGGAAGGAAGTCCTCAAAGGAAGATCCTCTTCAGGGTGCTAAGCACATACTGCTAAAATCATGATGCTTAGGTTTCATATCTCCTTTTGGAATAGCAACAAAGCACAGAACAGCTCCAGGTCTCTACATCTAAGGCTGAGCTGGGGATTTTGAGCAGTCAGGCAGAAGCCCTGTAAGGCTGTAACTTAACCAACTGTGTATCAGCCACAGTGAGTAAACTGGTAGGGTCAAAGGCAAAAAAAGTTTTTTTTGAGACTAGATACAGGTAACTAATTCTGTCTCCTGAGATTAAATCTTGGTGCTGGAGTGGGATGTGCCGAGGAAAAGAGCAGCACTTAGCAGCAGTTTTTTAAAAACAAGTCAAATAGATCTGAAGGAAACCTCAGGAAGTTTTATTTTAACTAGTCTCTTAAGAGTTTTTGCAGGCTTATTCTGGTGATCATGGGACTGTGAAGTATTTACAATAGCCAGGTAGCTCCGTATCCAAACAATGGTCATGCAAATCAGTTGTGCAGACAGAAGAACACGAATTTAAATATTTAAGAGGCAGGAGTCAGCCATGTAGTAGACTTTTTCACAGTTCATTAGAAGATTTAGAAGCAAAAGTCTATTAGCATTCTTCTGCACACAAAAGGCTGATTTAGAAGAGACTAGATGAATTAATAATCAAATATGGTGATGCATATTAACTACAGAAAAATCTGCTCTAGAAGGTACAGACATGGTTGCTGAAGTATGGTTAAAATAAAACCACTCAAGTACTCATTTTCCCTAGGAAAGGGAACAAACATCCTTGAAAAATGTTATTTTTTTGTTGATACAGAGCATGTGGTCTTTACTCATTTATTTCATATTAAGACAAGATAATATCTGGAGGCCTGTTTCCATCAGCAGCAAATATATGAATGAACTGGATTTTTGCCTCAACTGGTATTTCCTGAATGAATAAGAACATTAGCTCTAAGCAAGACACATTGCAGCAGCACACCGCACCCGGCTCTCTGTCAGCTCTTCCGTGCCAGCACAGAAAATCAGTTTCCTCATTTTCCCACTCCGTTTTTTTTCTTAGGGATCTGTTGTGCCTGTAAAACCCTGGAAATGGTAAAGAATATTGTGTGCTGAATAGGAACAGTTGTGACTACCGTGATGAGAGGAAGATATGACAGGAGGAGGAAGCATTTTTCAGATTCCACAGAGCCCCTCCCCAGCTATCCAGATCTCCTGTGGTGGAATAGGTCATCCAGCCACTGCCAAGCAGGAAATCTCTTAATGGCAGGGGCAGTTCCCACAAGAGGAGGGTCACCATCAGATGCATCAGCAGGGCTGGCACCCTCCACCAGAGCAGCAGAGTTAATTGCTCTCTCCAGCTCAGTGTTTGATGCAAACTCTCTGGAGCTTAATGAAGCTCAGTGGTGCAGGGATGAGGAGGCTGCACTCACTCAGTTACTGCTGCCCAGACTGCACAGACTGAGTAAAATGCAATTTCCATCGCCACTGATCTTAGAAGGAGTTCCCTCTCAACTGCACCCGTAATGGTCATCGTTTACAGCATGGGTGCCTTGTGTAATTCCAGCAGCCATCCTAAGGAGAGGTGCTGCCTCTCCCAGCTGGGATTCAGGAACAGCTCAGCCTGACACTGTCATTAACAGCACCAGAAAAACAGTCCAACCCTGTACCACCACGAGTTTCACATACATATTGCTAATACATTGCATAACATGATTTTGCTCCTATGCATGCTCCTGTATCATTCAGAGCTCTGGTGGGGGAACATTTGCACAGAAAGGCTCTGTCCATTTCACAGGACTCATCTTCACAGGATTGGTGCCAGGAAGGACAAGGGCTACAAGGCAATGCAGGCAGAGCACTGCAGTAATGCCTTTTGGGGAGAAAGTAATACAGCAAAACTGCAAACCTCCAACCAGGCCAACGGGGGAAAAGGAGGAAGGAGATCAAAAAACAAAAGGCATGCCACAAAGTCATAATTACTGTGTCTCCTGAGGAAAAAATGGTCAAATGATACCAATTTTCAGGAACAGCTTAACAGCGTTATTTTAAAAAGGAAATACTGAAGACCAAACAAACTGTTTATGAGTCTAATACCAATTTCACAAGTACCAAATGGGAGAGGTTTTCAGTTACTTTGTGCACTGAATACAGACCAAAGTTTAGAGATTAAATGTCAACAAATGAAGGCAAAGCATTAATCTATTGTGCCATATCACCTCACTCCCAAGTCACTAACAAGCTACTATCTATCTTATCTCTGCTTCACTTATTGACAATCTCCATTTGTTCCATCAAGAAAAGGGACAATCTATTCTGGACTCAGCATACCTCACCTTGAGCAGAAATAAATACTTTGCAATAAACGGCAGCCAAGTGAGAAGCAGAGTGAGCCCTGCTTTGGCACAAAAGTATACAACAGAAAAGTATGAAATGCATTATTTTCTACCCTTTGCATATACACGTATCTCAAATATTCACACTGAACTTACTCTCTTTGGAGAGCAGGAGGAAGTGTTCCTTTTTGATCCCTCAGAGAAGGGAACCAAGTCTGAAATCACTCATTCACAGCCAACACCAACACACCCAGTGGCTCACATCAGCTGTGGGGGGAGCAACCTTCCCTCTCTGCACTTCTGGGTGAAATCAGGCAGTTCTAGAACAGTTCTCGTGGACACTGTGGCTTGCAATGTCATATTTAATGGAATATGCCTTTTGGGGAGAACAGGCTTTCTTTCAGACAGCAGTGTCATACAGATCTAAGGGCTGTATTTGAAGAGCTTTTCAAGAGCCAAATTGTATTGAGGAATCCAGTACCTCTGTGAGGTTCCTTATAGGGGAACAACTGATATTGTTCTCTACAAGCATTACATTTTAGGGAGACATATTTTTTATTTATTCATTTCATATCTTATCTTCTTTTAGAAAAGCCTTGTGGTGACTGAGGTATCTGCCCTCAACAGACAGAAGGTCACAAAGTAAGCAATCTCAGAAAACCTCACACAACTCTCCAAGTTTAGCTCCCTCTTCATCTGTGAGATGCAACACAACAAGCACATAAAACATGGGAACAGAAAGGTTTTCTCAGCAAGAGCTTGCAAGGTACCTGCACACAAAGCATCTGCAGGTGAAACAAAACAATGAGGGGGTTTCTGTCTCTTGGCCACTGTCACTACAGCAGGTGTGATTCCCGAATAGGAGAAATTAGGTACTAAGAGTCAAAAGAAAAAGCTGGATGGTGTGGTCATGGTGATACTTGTAACGTAGTGATTACATTTTGAAGCCAAATATCCCTGAAGTGCAAAGATGTTTTTGTTGCTTTACAATACCAGAAGGCTCACACACACAGAGCTTCCACAATCCACCTTCTGCTTGAATTCCAAATTATTTCTATGTAACTGAAAGCTCCAAGACCCTTCTTTTCTTTCTTTCTTTCTTTCTTTTTTTTTTTTTTAATGAAAAAAAAGATTTCTTAATGCATTTGTGTAACACGATGCTTCTCTGGCAAATATCATGGCCAAAGCCAAAACAAAAATATCACAAAGTACACAAGATCCCAGGTACAGGTCACGACTGGAGATGGATAATAGACTTGATGCATCATTAGTCTGTTCCACTGTGCCTGTACAGAGCCAGCAGGGAAGAAGGAGGCAGACTGCAGATTAGAAAGGAGGAAAATTTTGTAGGGAAGTCAGCTAAAAAGAGAAGCTTCTTACTGAGTTTCCCACTAATATTTTATCTCAGCACTATGGCCAAAAAGAAATACTTATGCCTTGCCAGGTTAAATACTTTGCAAACAAATATATTGCAAGCTGGGCTGAGGAGATGTAAAATCAATGCTATAAACATGTGTCACTGCTAATATTGGCTCATATTTCTACTGTTTACAGCATTTAACCTGCACCTCAGAGAAGTCAATAATTATTACATCAATAATGAACACTAATGTCATTGTGGCAACAGCAACTGGGAAAATTTTGTAGCTATGTCATGACAAAGTCTGAAAACCGTAACACTTAAAAGCAGAACTGGACAGTTCGGCCAAAATTCTGGCCTGGCTACCTGCACACTTAACAAACGTAAATTTTATGCTGCATTTATCTCTGTAACTACAACTGCAGGGTTGCTGACTTTAAAAAGAAATGCCAGAGAACAGGATGCCAGAAAGTTGATTAACAGTAAAGTCCTGATAAAAGCATTAGTCATAACAGTATAATCAGATACAATCAGAAGGGGAATAAGTTCACTGGTAAATCTGAGAAAACATTCCCACCAATGGAATACAGCATTAACTTTCTTATGCATGACTGTGCTGTCTAATATAAATGCAGTATAATTAGTTAAAATAATAAAACTACAAATCCTGTGTGTTTATCCGAAAATGTATAAAGCAAGCAGATAAAAGTGCCTCTACCCTGTAATATTTCAAGATTGTTCCAGTGTGTACCAGACATCCGCAACAGTTTACATCCATGGAAAAGGGATAGACTGTGTTGATAAGCACAAAATCAGAATGATATGAGCCTGGGCTTAGTCCTTAATGCTAAACTCTGTGTAAATGTGAAAGCTGGGCTCTGGAGATAGCAGCCAAATGTCATATTTGAACAAGTTATATTGGGAAAAGCTAACTGGAGGTCCCAGAAACAGAACTACAGGGAGGAAGCAAAACCACGGGGGCAGTCACTTCCCAGAGAGGATCCATCCTTCACTCAGAGCAAGATGGAGGGACGCTGAATGGAAACATCTCTATGTTGCTCAGTCGCAGAGAGAAAACCACTTTTAATGGAATTATAAATGTTTGAGAGACTATAGGCATATCTAGGTCACCCAGGCCACCCCCCATTTCTCCTGGAACTGAACCCCACCATGTGAAAAGTGTCTTTGATCAGTTTTAAATGACAGAAGGAGGCTGGGAACATGCAAAAAGACAATATAAGCATTCATTTCAGTGGCTTACATTGAGTTAAGGATGGCCAACATTATGTTATTCTTCAAGGGACATGGGAGCTCAAACCACTGCACTCGAACTGTTTGTTCCACATTTATATATTTTTCCTACATTATTCCACAACTTACTTTCTGACATGCATTTCACTATTTTAATACTCAACATAGGACATTATAAGGTGGCAGACTGACTTTTTTCTAGGTAGTTTCTAGTTTCTTTGTCTATTTAACCACTTTCCACTGTTTTTTTGTCTATTTAATGGAATGTATAGGCACTTATATACCTCCCAATTTTAAAAACAGAACTGCATAAAACAAAAACAACAAAATTAATGGCATAACTAGTTAAGTTCCTACTGGGCAGCACCAGTATGTTTTCATCCTTATGTTTACATGCAAATATACACATTTCTCAGTTTTCTCACCAAGTTTCACCATTACTCCATCCATGTCTCTTTTTTTGATGCAATTTATTCATGCAGCTATTTTCAAGCACTTTAGTCTCATCTTTCTTTATTTAATATCGGCTTCCTTATGAGCAATGTTTGATTTTCAGGACTAGTGACAAATGTACGAGCCTGTCATACATATACATATGCACACCAACCATTCCTCTGTCCTGTGCAGTTAAAACAGATTAGATTAGATAATCATAGATTAGAATTTACTTGTTTTGATATTTTTCTCTTCTAATCTTTCCTTTTCAAATCAAACGTGATGATCACTCTTCCCTAAAACATTTAAATGCTGTCGAGGAGTGAAGCAGGATCTGTTCCTTGCTAGAGGTCAGCTTAGAAACAAAAGTGTTCAGCAAATGGCAGACATGGAGAAACGCTGCCACAGTCAGAGCACGGAAATGGCACAACACAGACTCAGAACTGAGATGAGTGAACTAAATTTAGAAAGACAGAAAGAAAAATAAAAATAGAATGAAGTTCACAAGATCAGAGCTAGCTGTATTTTTAGGCCAGGGAAGGCAGCACTAAGAAAATAGGAGAGCAACATCTTGGTTCAGGAAGCAATGGATGCTAATACCTAAAATCCAGCAGCTCTTAGGGCAATCTGTGCCCTGCCCACTGCCAGCAGGGCAGAGCCCTGAGCCCTTGGCAACAGCACAGACAAGCACATCCAGGTTTGTCTTTCTCCTCCAGCCCTGTGCACACAGCACGACCCTGCAGAGCCTGCAGGAGAGCCCAGGAGCTCTGCAGAGGTGCTCAGCAGGTCTGGCATCTCTGGAAGACAGGACTTAAAAAGAAGCAAAAATATCTGAAGAGCCAAAGAAAAACATCCAGCAATAGTCAGCGCAGCTGCTGTAGAATAAATGAGGTCTCAATTATTATTTTTAGCAGAAGTCACACACTCCAAGTCCTGGTCCAAAATAAAAGATCTTCCATTATCTCCTACAGCAGTGGGAAGTTATTCCCTACATAGCAACCCATCCCTGAGAGCTGCAGTACATCCACAACCGAATATAGACTCGCATTTATTTCATACTTCCCAGCCATGATCCTGTACAGAGCTTGGATATCAGAGATGCAGCATTCCTGGGCCACAGATGCAGGAACTTCCACAAGACTTCAGTCCTGGGAAAGCACTGATTGTATCCGAGAGTAATGAGCTGGGAAGTGATGAAGAACATGAGAAGACAGTTTGTGTGGGACCACCAGAAACCTCTGATAGATAGAGAATGTTACATAAAAGATGCTGCACCACAGAGTTTGGTACTTAGTTTGGGGAGAACTATCTGAAAAATAAGCTGGTGCTAAAGTAACATATTTTAACTCAAAGAAGTGAAGCCTTTCATATGAAAAACACACCAATGAATTTTAACTCATAAGCCTTCCTCCCTTTTTTTTTCATAACTTTCTAAACACAATCCCTATGTAGGATAATCCGTTCAGGGTCACTCCTTAAGAAAACTGCTATAACAGCTTCTTATATTTCATTGCTTTCCTGAGCGCTTTAATATCTACTTCAGCCCGGGGCACAGGACAATTTTGCTATCCTGAACAGCTGAGCAGAAAGCACATGATGTGATTTAGGAAATCCCCAGAATGTCAAGACTGGGGTTTGTTAATCCCTCATCGCTATGTCTGCTTCCCACTCCACCTGTTTAATTTGACTCCTTTAAATATTTGTAATAGAAATGGAACTGCAGTCACCATGAGTTGGTTTAAACGACAAAATCTTTATTAGCAGTTCTAAATTCCACCTTGCTAGGTGTCCTTAAATATACAGTTATAAATCTGCAACCATTTCTTCAGGAACAGGTACAAATGTCACAAGTTTCTTTTCCCATTTGCTTTAACTATCATTAAACATTAGGGAGACGAGAACCTTGAAACCACAGCCCACAGACAAGTAAGATCCCAGAGGAAAACCAGCAGAGAAATGGAGTGTGGCAGGAAATTAGTGCGTGTTAAAACACCACCAGGCCTTTAGGCTGCACAGTCAGCTGCCAATGACACAACATCACATCGCACCGTGGTGACAAGCGCAAACCACAGAGCAAGAATCTGCTGCAGCTGCTTTTTGCTGAACAAGGCTGCAGTCAGGACACAACCACGGTGATGTGCCTTAAAACCAAAATAATTAATTACTGCGTTCCAAAGCAAAACATGGGTGACCTCAAAGTTAGTAAATCAGAGCTGTTGTTTTAGCATGCACAGGTTTAGAGGAATGGGTACAGTTACAATAATCATGATGATCTTTGGCACCAATGAATTTGAGTCAGAAAATATTACTCCTCTCTTTCATGTTCCCAATGCTGTACCTAAGTTTGCATTGCTGCAGACAACTGTAATAACAGCAAGGCTTTACTTAGGACAATATCAGGAAAAGGATTCATTTTAAAATCACTGCAGATTTTCTCATCTGCTTTTTAAGAAGTTACGTTTCATCTCAGGTTTTAAAAATATAGTACTGCAGATTCCAGCTCCTTTATTCAGTAATTCCATCAGAAAATAAATATGACAAATTTACTGGTTTTCCCACTTTCATGAAGTTCAGAGAATTCCAACCCTATAATTTAAGGTTAAAGTCTACTTGAGAAAAAAACTATCCCTGAAAAGGTGGAACAATTCGCCAAAGCGGCAGCACGCTTTAGGATGTGCAAATGAGCTCCTGTGGTGGTTCCATTCCCACGTTACTTCCCACCTTCCTCACCATAGATTCAGGAGGCAAATCTGATTTAAATCATAGCTTTAAATCACCACAAGTTTCATTATTAGATTTGTCTAACCACCATTGTGCAGCAGAATGGGTAGAGGAAGATCCTGTGGTGGGGATTAATTTTGCCTTCACTCTTGTGTATCCCATAGCTCCCTTTGGGTAATTTAAAAGAATAGTACTCATTTAAAAGAATAGTACTCATCTCCCACCTTCCTTCCTTCTTTTTCAACTCCATAGCACCAGAAAACTTTTCAATTATATTTCTAACTTCAGTAGACTAATTTGTCGTTCTAGGTTAATGAAGGAAAACCAGCAATGCCCCTCCCCAGTAATACTGGAGAAGAAAAACAAATTCTCCCCTGACCTTTCCCACTACCTGAGCCAAATCAAGGTGTTCACCCTCACCACATCTCACCAACTTCTATTAGCACATCTCAGCCTGCCTGGGCACCCGATTTTAAACATAAAAGATATAACCAAATTATTGAAGTTCTGTTTTCTTTACAGTGTTTCCCAGAGGAGCAAAAATATATTTTAAAGTAAATCTTTAAAATCCAGCAGACTACATTCCTTTGGGAAATAATTGTATCAACAGCAAGCAATAAAAGAGCAGCCTTTACTACTTCAGTAAAAAATTACTATTTTTTTTGTTTTGTTTTTTCTCAGATGCTTATTTTCTTCTAAAGAAATATTTTCATTAATCTTATCCAGCAGTCTATTGTTTTTATCCTGCAGTTAGATAAACTTCTCTTGTGCTGGATAGTGTTGGTGAAATTATATATGACAGTACTGATACAGCTATTCACTTGCATGTTCAAGCCTGCATCAGTAATGAATATTTCTCAAGCTGCTTTGAAGCTTTAGTTATGAAAATAGAATGAAAATGTGATTACTGTCACAGTAATAAAGCCAAATTTCTTAATGAGACAATATTCTTTGTCTCAGACAAAATTTTAGAAATAATACAAAAACATTATTAACACAAATTAGGCCTTGCTGTATTACATTATAGATTAAGTTTATGCAGATGTGTCCTTTCATCATTCACAAGAACTTTCTTCAGATATCATCATCTTGTTAGTCTGAGTACAAATTTTGAAGGCAACATAGCTGAAAAACAGACCAATATGAATGATGCCCTGGTTTGATGACATGGATTGTTCCTCTCTCCATCTCTAATTTTTTATTAAGCATCCCCTCATCCTTTCTACTCTGTCCCCTCTCCAGAAAAATATCCAGATCTCCTCATAGTGTCACAATTAGAAACCAGCACAAACAGAAACACAGGACCAGAACAAAACAACGATTTAGCAAATCCAGAGTAAGATTTAATTAATATATTTAATTTAATGAGCCTAATAAATTGCAAAATGAGAGACATGTCTTGTTCAGAAAGGCTTGACTCAGATTGCAATAAGAAATGGCCTGAGGGGCATAACTAGAAATCTGTGTGTGGAGCTGACTGCATCCACCTCTCTTGTTCAGAATACTGGGCACAGAAAAAGATACATTAGTGAAATATGGGGCCGCAGCTTCGTGTGTTTATGTACAAACATAAAAAGATAAGGCTGTTCACTTAAACAGCCTATGTTATGGGAAATCCTCTAAAATACAATTTATGGTCAAATATGTGTATGTTTCTTACTGTGTTAATCAGTGCAGTTTTTTCCTTCAACAATTTCAAACTATTCATTTTATCTTTTTTTAATTTTTACTGTAATTCTTCAAGGAGAGAGAAAAATAACCCTACTCATCTTATGTTACTTCATAATCCAATAAGTGCAAAAGGCCTCAGAAGAGATAAAGGAGGTAAAATAAAAAGTTTCAGCATAGCCAGTCACGTTTCCTCACTGAGCTTTTCTAGAGGGGCCAAGTCAGCACTAGAAAAAAAGTATATGGGCCTGAAAAACTATGCAGGTTGTGTTTTAGTCATGCAATTTGTATCCACACGATATTTATAAGGAAAATCCACTTCCTGAGACAAGTAACAAGCCAAGACACGACCAAAGGCCATCCTTCCCAAGCTCCCAGGGTGGAGCAGAGCTGCTGGGGCAGAAGGACCAAAGACTGAAGCCTCTTAGGTCTCACAAGAGTTTGCACTGCCAATAACCCAATATTTTGGGTTATATTTCCCAATAACAATAACTTTGCACTTTCATTTCACAATTATCCAGATGAAGTTGCTGAGTCCCACCTCAGTCACTGGGATGGGACTGACTTGCCAACCACCTCAGCCGGGTTTCAGGGAAGCACTGGCACACCCAGCTCCCCTGCCCAAGGCACAAAGAGGTTGTTTAAATTGTGATTAATTTTTGTGGGTATCGCTGCTTTTCAGGCTGACACAGTACCTATCACTTCACTTTTAGAGTTCTGCAACATCCCTTTCTGTTGTTCCCAATATGAAAAACAGAGAAGTAATAAATTCCTTTGTCACAGCTCTGTGCTGTTTGCTTGGCAGGGAAGGTGGGAAGATGGAAGACCAGGTGGGCAATGACAAGGACGTGAGCAGAGCAGCACAGCAACGCCAGCTCAAAGCAGAGAGCTCGTGTTACTCATCCTGGTCTTGGGACTGATTATGATGTCTTTGAAACACTCCCTAAAATGATTCCTTTTCCAAAGTGAAGATGTTGGGTTTGGTTTGTTTCCAGCACACCCACATTCTTTGTTTCCCTTTCATCAATTTGCTAAGCTTGGGTTCTATTCTCTTCCTTAATTTGCCATTACATGCATTTCCTGTAACCTGTGGCTTTCCTTTAGTTCCAGGAACCATTGTGCCCCATTTCAACTATCACACAGAGAGAACTCAACTGGATTATCTGCCCAAATTGCAATAAGAAGTTGGCTTGAATTGTTATTTACATTCCTCCTTAGAAAATAAAATCACTTGAAATTAAAGTAAAATGATTTTCTAAAACCATGTCAAATTTCTGATAGGATAGGTAAAGGATGGACACACAAAGCTCTTTTATTAAAAAAAAATATAAATATATAAAACAAGATATAGAGAGAAATAAAGAATAAAAAAAATCCTTCCATTAGCCTCTCAGAAATCAAATCAGAGAGTGTTGATTCACACAGCTACGGGATGATGAGGGAATCATGACTGTGTGGTCACTTGCTGGTATTTTTTCTCTGTAATAATAATAGCGAGAAGGAGCATTATCACCCCTCATATTCAATCAGACCACTTGAATTACAACCCCAGATTACAGCCAGTAACTGCTGGTGACTGAGGTTATGTGGATGAAATCAGTGCAGGTATCAGGATAAATCACTGTGACCTACACCTCTCTGCCTCCAAATAATACCAGCACACTTTAAGGCAGATTCTACAGTGGTAAGTCTCGTTTACTGCATGGCATTGAAAGACTGACAGAAACACCAAATCCTAAAATAACAGCAAAGGAGCAGCAAACAAATCCATGGCATCCCACAAATTCACCTAATTAAGAGAATTTCTCATCATTTTTTTAGCCCTTGCATCTGCTGTTTTCATCAACCTATTGTCTCATCTTAAACATAAACTGTAAGATATTTAACAACATATGGTTTTGTGATGTGTACTAGATGTGGCTAGAATAGCAAGGTCATAACTGGCCTGCAGGTACCCCTGCAATACCAACATTAATAAAATCCAGGCAGGAAAAAAACAACCTAACCAATTACGGGAACAAGCTCATCAAAGGAAGAAGGATTTTACAGGAGAGAAAGGCTGCTGTTACAGCTGGTGTCAGCAATATTAGGAAACTGAGGGACCAAATGTTAGCTGGGACATTCCAAATGAATCCTGAACTATAAACCAAATGGTAATAAACAAAGCTATTTGTCAGCTGACCCCCCTTGGATGTTGTTAACAGGCACACAGCATGCCCATAGCCTATGGCAACCTGCAGACTCCCAGTGATAAAATCATGACAGCTAACAGATGAATCCTTTCTGAATTCTATTAAATAAATTAATAATCTTAGCAACATCATTACAGCAAAACATCCATCTTCTGCAACAGCTGTTCCTCCGTTGCTTGTTGCATTTATTTTCTGTGCTCTTGCTATGCCTTATGCAGTACAACTTAACTCAGAGACTGAACTTTAGCACCTCGATGGCAAAACTATAAAAGCAGATTATTTGCATTTTTTATGCAGTTTGTGCAAAACACAAGCTTTAGCCTGAACAGAAAAATATGTCTAACTACTCTGTCTCTAAAGTAAACAACAATAAACGTTGGTACTTTCTGACGAGAAACAAATGCAAACCTTACAAAATAGACAACTATGATTCATAAAAAACCCTTTCTGCATCTTTCAATTCATCAACAAAGATATTAAATCTAATCTTATATGCTCTTGTTCTGTCTTTAGCTGACTATGTAATGCTAAACAAAACTTGGTGGAAGTTGAAGTATGCCATCAAATTGCTTCTGTATTTGTTCCACAGTTACAATCTGCACCTCTGTAACCTGAAAAGAAAAATGCTCCTGGTATTCTTCCAGAACAATACAGCCAGGATAAGCAATAAACAGGTAGCTTAGGAAACAGAAATGACAAAAAGGAAAGATTTCCCACTTCACATCGAGCCCAGTGCTGACTTCTTCACATCTCCACCTCCATTTGGACTCACAGATCAGGATGCTGTTAATGATTGTGGTACGTAAGCACTTGTGTCTAGTTCTAGACCTGGGCAGTTCTGTTTTGCTTTACCCACTACACTACATGCTCTTTCTACACCTGCATCGAGAATTGAAATAAACACTTGCAATTTTATACCTCAGGTGAAACTATAGTACATAGAAACCTTAGTAAGCCTGGAATCATTACAATCACATTTTACTTTCTGGTGACACCTCCTATGCCACATGCAACCAAAGTAACACATTGCAGAAGTTTCCCAAGGGAATAGAAATGCACAGACCACAGAGGCTTTTCTTCTAAAAGCTCTTTTGAGACCACTGGTACAGACACGTATTTGCCATTAAATAAACATGCTCAGCATGAGACACAGCTTCCTCTTTCTCATCTCCTGCATGGGAAATTATGCTTTTCTCAAGTGTATTTAATCTTGTAAATCAAAGAAGAGAGACCTGCGAGAACGTTTGCTCTGCCAGCCTTTCTATGCTGTGATTTCCAATTGCTGTAGCACCAATTCTTGTAAATTGTTTTTTAAACCCTGTTTTTGCAGAATGGCATAAGTTGTGGCATCTCACCATGCTTGTTCTGTCGAAAATTCTGTGTAGTTTAAATTTCCACTTACATTAGAAACATCCATTGGATATCTCATTCTAATGCAGAGCAGAATTTGCCTTAATTTTTTGTAGCAGAGTTCTCATGTTATTCTCCCTCTCCCTGAACTGGTCTTGGAATGTGCTTCAGAACCCACTTTTGTCAAACTGCACACTACTTTAAGACTAACTTCCATGAAGTGTGATGTGCCCTGCACATATACGGCAGTATTTCCATAGGGCTCAAGATTTACAGAAAGTGCCACATTTAGCAGATTTCTGACATATTTACAATTAATTTCTTTAAACTTTTCCTTCTCTGCTGCAACATTGCTGTTCCCTCAGCAGCTAAATTACCTATAAAGTACAACACTCTGTATTGGAGGATCATCTCAGTGGTACAATTGCAGCAGCACTAATGGTAGAAGCATCCTGGAGCTCCGGAGAAGCTGCAGCAGCTGTATCAAATGAGGAACATAAATACACAAAACTTGTGTTCTGGATCCGCTTCTGCTACCTGCTCACTGTCTCAGGTTCAATTCAGCTTCTTTTCTTAGGCCACAGGTGTAAACTGCAGACAGCAGTATTTGCCCACCAACCAGAGAGCACATCAACCATTCTGCCAAAGTACCGGGCATGGATTCTGCAGTATGACTGATCTAAATTCAGATGACAGAAGTCACCCTTTACACGTCCTTGAACAATCATGCAGTACAATTGCTACAACATTATTTTAGTTACATTTTCACTGTCTTGTCCAGGTAACCCACACAGAAGGAAAAAATGTAGAAATAGTTTATAAAAAATGTAATTTTGCATAGGAAGACACTTATAGAAAGCTTACAATCCCCAAAGTCAAGACAAGGCAGGGTTAGTATGCTGAGTAGATTGTCCGTGCATTTCTCTTTTCAGTGATGGAACTGTTCAGGTTCTTGTACTGTACTATCAGGATGTAACACAGAGCCAGTAGCAAACATTTATCTCTGAGCATCCCACAACATCCTTATGTGTCCCCCTTAAGCTATGCCACATGGAAAAGATGCCGTGTGCCACAGTGCCTGAGCAGGAGCATGGAGGGAGGAAGGTCTCCCTGACAGCTGAGAAGAGCACCCAGGTCCTGCTTTGAGGAAGGATTTTGATTTAAAGATGATTCAAAGTAAACTATACAATTTATGTAAAATATATTTTTAAAAAACCCAAAAAACCCCAAAATAAACAAACAAACAAACAAAAAAAAACAACAACCAAAAACGTCTAGGAGGCCTTTTTCATGAGGAATTTGTCTTCCCCCTCCAGTTCCATGCCAGAGCAAGGAGAAAGCCCTTTCTGCACAGGCTTTCCTTCAAGAGGCAGAGCTGGTTTCAGTGGCCCTTTGTTCTCTGTCTGCTCTGTGCTCGTGTCCCCGTCACTGCTCTGAGATGCAAGTGCACAACACAGACACATCAGGGACCTGGGCAGGAGCTGATGCAGATTAAAGGTGACAGGGAGAGGCCTGAGTGACCAGTATTGACAGAACTTCTTAAATCCCCACAACATTTAAAAGCAGTGCTCCACTTCCAGCTTGATTCTCCCAAGCCCTTCCCATGACGTGTTCAGGAAGGCAAACTGCTCAACACAGGGTCGTGCAACCAGCTGGAGGAACCAGGGATTGAGCAAGGAGACATCTGTACACAAGTCCTTCTTGGACCATGGCCAGAGCATTTTACAGTGCAAGATAAAATTTAATTAAGCTTCATAGGTTAAAACCATTTCCTCTCTGTTGTTGTCTGTCATAATGGTTTAGAAATGCATAATCAAGTCTTTTTTCTCTCTCATCCACACATTTGTTATTAGATTATTGCCCTTGAGAGCTCAGCTGCAGACACTAATTCTTTTTGTACTTTTTAAGTGACTATGAAACATTTATACTGAGGAAGAAACAGACACGTGGCACAAAATGTGTGGCACCAGAAAATCACACAAAATATGCAAAAAGATCTGTGAAAAAGGAAGATACCTCACATAACTGTGAACTTAAAATAGAGACATTTATTTATTCACTGTAAAGAAACATCATCCCTTACAAAGAATGACCAGCTTTATATGAGCTCAGTCAATCATGGGACTAATCTCTCTGGGAGAGGCAGAATATTCAGGCTCTGTCAGAACCTATACCTATTCTTGATTGGGAATATGGATACTGAAAATTTGGTTTCGAAGTGGGGAAGTTGGAAGGATGTCTCTGAAGCAGCCTTGTGTTATGGAGAGAAACAGGCTGTTCCAGCTCTGACCCATGTGATGTGTTCTACAGGAATCAGAAGCCTCAGATGCTGCAGAGCCACTGAATTGCCACCTCAGCCACAGAGCAGCTCCTTAGAACCCGGGCAAACACTTCTGTGGGTTTAACTCTGCTAATTAATGAAGATAACGTGTTATGTCAAGATAACAGCCCTGTGTGGGGAGCAAAACACTCGCCTTTATCCTAACATCTCTTTTCATCAGTGTGGCCACTTATACCTTGCAAGGGCCGTCATGGTCACCCTCCAACCCTCCAAACGCACCTGGCAGCATCAGAAATGACAGGCCAAAGAGCGTGAACTGCAAGCACTGTCCTCCAAATACACATGAATGCCCGTCCTAAAGAGCCAACACAGCTCTTTATTTGGGGGCAGGAGGGCCACCTTCTCCTGCATGAGGCTTTAAAAGCACCACAGGTTACATGGGTTTGTTGAGTCGTGACTCTAGTAAGGAACGAAACAAAGATGAATCAAGAGAACCTTAACTAACCTGGAAGCTTTTAATTTATTTGAGTCCGTTCCTCTGCTCCTTAATGGAAAGTCTGGGCTGCATGTGGAGCAGAGAGCAGAAGCCAGCCTTATTCATCTCCAGCTCCAGGCACAAAAGTTAAGGAATGGCGCGCCCCAGTTGTCCTGCCCTCCGCTTTTGAGTTTGCTCTCACCTGGCGCGTAGCTGCTCAAAAGGAAGTTTCTGAGTCCCTCCCCCCATTATTATTGTAACAGGCTACAAAGTTTTCCTGAAGCCCTTTCAGTTCGCTGGTCTTTGGACCCAGCTTCTCATCCTGAAGAGATGAAAGTGGAAGAGTAAACCATTCAGCTCAGAAAGTGAGGCCTAAGTGGCCTAAACAGCAGGAGTTAATTAAATTCAAGATACATCCAACCCAATTTGAAGTTCTATTCTGGCTGACCTGTCCTGGTGATCGGGTCATGCCGTACAGGAGTCAGCCATTTACGCTGGAACAGGAAGCAGAAAAGAAACCTGACAGCAGTCTAACGTGGCATCCAAAGCTCTTAGTCAAGAGAGACTTAATTCCTTTGGTACAGTGTTAAAATGAGAGAGGTTGGGGTTGATCAGTGGTTGCTGCCTTATTTGTACCCGTGGGGCTCACCCACCAAACATACACGTGATGATATCTAGGAACAGGATTACTCCTCACTGCTGCGTGAAAGGAAGTTACTCAACTCAATTTCACACATCACACAAATGCTGCCCCCAGCTGCCCCAGGTTCCAGCTTGGTCTGAGGCAGGCACAGGAGAGAGACAACCCAAACTGAACTGCCCTGGAGTGGCCACTAACCCAGAGCAGCCTTTACACTTGATTCCATCTCTCCACATGGTCCACAACGGCAGGGTCATCTCTGAGCATCAGACTGTCCATAAACTCCATTGCTCCTCATGACTGGTGATTTCGGGGCTCTGCTGGATCCCCATAGTATCCTCTGCCCCTTATCCACGTCACCACATGCCAACACCACAACACTGAGGTGGGCTGATGAGAGGTTGCCCACTTTCAGACAATTGTGCCTGGAGGCAAGCCCTGAAGCACTGGCTTGTTTGCTCTGGAGCAGTGAAGACACTGATAAGGACACAGAGTAGACAACCTGCAACTTTGGCTTTAAGTCTGACTTCAAAGCCGTTCCTCCACCATGAGTTAGATGCAGCCCATGCTCCCACAACTTGACTCTTTCTGCATCAGCTGAATTTAAGATGGAAGTGAAAACTCTTAGGCAATGTTTCGTATTTTGAAAATTTAAACCTGACTTACAGTATCAGTTGGTTGAAATTTCCATAATTGAAAAAAAATAAAATTCATTATACAGGATACACTATCATAATTCTGAGGAAAAGTTTAAATTGCAGACCTTAATGTCCCTAAAGCTAAGAAAACACAAACGTTGTTTTCTTGCTATTCAGAAATCAACTCAAAACATTCAACTATAAATTCTTTAACAGTACAGGCTACAACAGCAGAGGTGTTCAGGCGTCCTTCCTGAAAGTCCTTGACAAATTGCTTCCTGGCTCTACAGCTTTTCCAGGTACCCACCAGTGCTTCCAAGGACAAACAGGTATAATCTAATTCCTAGTGGGAGCAGCTGTTTGGTAGAAAAGCATGGCTGGGAGTGTCCATTTGTGTTAATTTCCCATGTAAAAATCAGGTTTCTCAAAAATTGACTGTCCATCACTCCAAATTACAGCACACAGCTGCACTAAGGTTTTCTCAAGTGTTGCAATAAGATGATCTAAAAAATAAAGAAGACTAAGTCACTGCTTATGCTTATTTGGAAATAAATGATGTTACCTACTCCTGCTTAACATCTTGAAGTGTTCTGTAGACTTTATTTGACTCCCTAGAACCCGTTCAATTTTGTCCAACCACAAAGCAGAGTGAGGACATTTTGGACTCGGTGACACAATTTTCCTGTAGCTCCAGGGCTCCATAAGGAGCCAAGTGCCTCTCAACCACTGCAAGAACTTCAGTGTTGCTAATTCTGGCAATGCCCAGTTTTGCAACAATCCTGTGACCCAATTTTTTTCCTCACAGCTCTCCAATAAAAGAGTCAGTTTCTTGAACTTTTGATTAAAATGGTGAGAAATCATAGAGCCTTTGACTATGAAAAGTTTTATGCTTTCTCAAAGGTCTTAAACATCTACATTTTTCTGATCAATAAGATTGGAAAGAAAGGTGGAATCCTATATGAAGAACATATATTTTTTCAGATGAGAAACAAAAAATATTTTCAGTCCTTATGATAAAAACATAAAAAAATAATAACTATATTCTTATGTGATTTTCATCCACAAAAAAATGGTCCAGAATTGTCAACAAATAATAAGACAGGTTATTTTAAAGATGTCTAAGAATTTTACAGGAATTATGAAAAAATCTCTCAGGAGAAGACTTTATAACTTCTTTCCAGCTTTGTTGGACAGATTTCCAATTCATAAAAGCTGGTTTCAGCCCAAGTACAAAGACTTCTTTCTTTTGGAAAATATTGAAGGGGCACATTTCACTGAATTAACTGGAGCTTTGAATCAAAAATATGTTTTCTTTCTTCTCTGACTCTTTGCTCTTTTATCCATTATCCCCTAACTTTAATCCGCAATTACAAAAAAAGACAGTATCTTTTTCATTGATGGACCACAATGTAGTAATCAAACAGGTTTTAAGGTAAAATTCACACTTTTCAGCGAGTTTTGTATATGCTATGTGTTAACTCATGACTGCTGATGAATAGTTGTGTGATTTGATCAGACTTGTACAGCATTCTGCTGCTTTTTTTCGCTCAGATGAAAAAGTAATAAATGCCATGAGTGTGATATACAATCTATCCTTCAGGCAATTCCAGCAGTTCAATCGTGTAATTACACAAAGCAATTCTCATCTTTCCAGCTCGAGTCAGTAACAAACCATGGAGGAAAGTCCTGGAAACACAAAGGCATCGACGTGGCCACCGTGTCCTTGACCCTCTGCACAGGACAGAACAAAGGTGTGCCTGCACCCATCCATAGAAACCTCCAAACCATCTGAAATGATTGAAGCCCAAAAAATCAACCTTCAGAGGCGTGGCTGATGATATGAGGACTGATGTGCACCTGCACCATCCTGGTGCTTTCAGCGTGTCTGAAACACAGAGACACAAGCAACAGCCTCGAGCCAAAAACTTGCCAAGTTTACAGTAAAACTCCCCAGAATGAATATGGTGGGACAAGGGCTGGGCTTCTTGCTCACGTGTCAATAGATGTAGCTAAATGCTCAACATGAAAATTTTATTTAATTAAAATAAAATTTGAGTATTATCTAGGGAAATACATGAAATAAATTAAGACACAGAAAAAAAAGTGGAGAAGAGAGGAATAACATGCAAGAAACCTTTCTTGACATGAAAAATGGCTTATGCTTAAAAAAAGCGTAAAGGAATACATAGAAACCAAACTGCATAGTGTTTAATCTGCTCCTGCAGCCTTGGACAATGGTACAGTCTCTGCTAACACTGAGCTGCAATCAGATTTTCTTTACTTCCATTTGCTTCACAGATCATGTACTAGTTGCCCTATAACACAAAGCCTGCAGTGGGTAATCCATTGTTCTTGCCAGAGATAAAATAATTGAAAACAAAGCATGACACTGACTGTGCCTATTAGAATGTCTCCTTTAAAATATTACTTTGTAGTATCAGATCCCTTTTCACNATCAAAAATATGTTTTCTTTCTTCTCTGACTCTTTGCTCTTTTATCCATTATCCCCTAACTTTAATCCGCAATTACAAAAAAAGACAGTATCTTTTTCATTGATGGACCACAATGTAGTAATCAAACAGGTTTTAAGGTAAAATTCACACTTTTCAGCGAGTTTTGTATATGTTATGTGTTAACTCATGACTGCTGATGAATAGTTGTGTGATTTGATCAGACTTGTACAGCATTCTGCTGCTTTTTTTCGCTCAGATGAAAAAGTAATAAATGCCATGAGTGTGATATACAATCTATCCTTCAGGCAATTCCAGCAGTTCAGTCGTGTAATTACACAAAGCAATTCTCATCTTTCCAGCTCGAGTCAGTAACAAACCATGGAGGAAAGTCCTGGAAACACAAAGGCATCGACGTGGCCACCGTGTCCTTGACCCTCTGCACAGGACAGAACAAAGGTGTGCCTGCACCCATCCATAGAAACCTCCAAACCATCTGAAATGATTGAAGCCCAAAAAATCAACCTTCAGAGGCGTGGCTGACCTTCAGAGGCATGAGTGCTGAACACCTGCACCATCCTGGTGCTTTCAGCGTGTCTGGCTGCATGGGAACAGCCTTGAGCCAAAAACTTGCCAAGTTTACNTCCTGGTGCTTTCAGCGTGTCTGAAACACAGAGACACAAGCAACAGCCTCGAGCCAAAAACTTGCCAAGTTTACAGTAAAACTCCCCAGAATGAATATGGTGGGACAAGGGCTGGGCTTCTTGCTCACGTGTCAATAGATGTAGCTAAATGCTCAACATGAAAATTTTATTTAATTAAAATAAAATTTGAGTATTATCTAGGGAAATACATGAAATAAATTAAGACAGAAAAAAAAGTGGAGAAGAGAGGAATAACATGCAAGAAACCTTTCTTGACATGAAAAATGGCTTATGCTTAAAAAAAGCGTAAAGGAATACATAGAAACCAAACTGCATAGTGTTTAATCTGCTCCTGCAGCCTTGGACAATGGTACAGTCTCTGCTAACACTGAGCTGCAATCAGATTTTCTTTACTTCCATTTGCTTCACAGATCATGTACTAGTTGCCCTATAACACAAAGCCTGCAGTGGGTAATCCATTGTTCTTGCCAGAGATAAAATAATTGAAAACAAAGCATGACACTGACTGTGCCTATTAGAATGTCTCCTTTAAAATATTACTTTGTAGTATCAGATCCCTTTTCACACCCAATAATTTGTAATAAATTACTTTAATCACAGCTGCATTAACAACATGCCTAGGGCAGATAGGTAGATACACAAATCTAATGGCCTAATTCATGTGGCAACTGATTGCAGGGAAGAAGGGGAATTTCATCAGCTCAGATTCTAATCAAAGAAAAGGTCAAGTTTCCTGTAGCTGTAAGTCAATTGTAGAAATGATTAAAAGTGCATCCACCTGCCTGGTAGGCGCTCCTGCTCAGCCATCACAGCCCTCCTCTCAGCCTGGCTCCTCTCCTTGGCCTCAGAGGGAATCAGGTGCCTGGCAGCAATTAGCCTTAATGAGCCAGTAGCACTTTCCTGAGAGGGATGTTGAGAAGCCTAATTGCAGAAAGCAGGAGTGGAGGCTCTGCCTGCCTCCACAGGGCTGTAACTCCTGCTCTGCCAGGGAGCCTGCAAAGCTCACCCATGGCTCAGGGATACCTCCAGATGCTAAAATCTGGGGAGGATTTTCTAGCCTTCCTGGAAACTCCAGGGTGGAGCACTTGAAAATGGTACATGTCCCCAGCACAGGCAGCTTTGTTCGGATTTGGGGTACTGATGTCTGCTCCCAGTTTTGAGAGACTTGCTCTCCAGCTGAAGCATTAATGTTTGCTGGGAAACCAACACTTTGTATTTGATTTTGTAGATAGGTTGTGATGTAGGTACATTAATTACACTGTAGTTAATCTGATTACAATATGATTCTAATTTTGATGTCTGTAATTACTACCACTTCATATAGCTAGAAGGTTAATTTAATGCCTGAATTACTTTTAATTACCTCTTAAGTTCCTTACTTTCATATTTAGTACATGCACTTATTGCAAAACCCCACTATCAGAAGATTAACTTAATTACCTTATTTCAAGTGAACTTCTATTCCGGAGCAATTCCTAGTGATGTGTGTGCTCACATCTTTAATTAGTCTCTAGCACATTATGCACGTCTGTATTAAGAATGCACCCCTTTAATTGCCATCTTGTATCTGGTAATCGCAACCAGTTTTCAAACTTCCTGGAGTTACATGTGTGGCAGGGATAACGGGGTTCAGTTTTATACAGAGCTCATCATATGGCAAAGCCTGACTGAAAACCATTAGTAGAGCAGCTCAAAGGTTTTATCAAGCTCGTGTTTCCTCAGTTCTGCAAAGAGTATGGTCGAGAAATAAATCTCATGCACACAGTTCCACCAACAGGTGTTTTGCGATGCTGTGCAGTTTTCTCACACATTTATAAACGCCAATAAAGTTCATTGGTCTTCATTTTAGGAGCTTTTGTATCACACAATGACTCCAGGAAATTAAATGCAAAGATTTGCCTCAATCTCAGGGTCAAAATCAAAATCCATGCCTAACACATTCACTTGAGAGGACTTGATCACACCCACTCAGAGTTTCAAAACCAGCAGGGTCACCAATGAGCACTAAATGAAGGTCCTTGCCAGGCCCCCAAAGCACCAGAGAGTTCTCTTCCGTTGCTGCAATGACAGCATCATCAACAGGTATCCTTGCAAACCTGCATGATGACAATAATGCCAGCCAGGAGTCAGAAATTTTGAGCAGGTAACAGAATAATTGGATTTGAAACTCACTGTTATCTTTCTGATTAGGGAAAGGGCTTGTTATAATCATCTTTGACTGGACACAAAGTAATTTCGAGAAATTAATGCACTACGGGTTAAAATGCTGTAGGCACTTCTGAATAAGAAGAGTTAGCTCCTATTTAGTTCAGTAAAATATTTTTCATTCATGGGGTTTGGATTTACCTCGCTGTTTCTGAAAGCAGAACATGGGAACAAAAGGCTATAACATTGTAAAATAATCCAGGTTCTTCATGGTGAAGACTAGTGGGTGCTATGAATTCTTCTATCTATACCATAGTAAGTTCCTGTTACATATGAGGCCCTAGAAACAAACAGAAGCCACAAAAATATTTTCCATAAAGTGATTTTAAAAAGTAGGAAAGCACAAAAATAACTCAGTTTTGTTCCAGTAGAATTTTCGAGGTGGACATTATTTTAAAATAAATGCTTAAAAGCTGAATCAACTCATTTAATCTCACCAGCTAACTGCTGCAAAAGCTGGGATGAGCTGCATCAGGCACTCCACGCGCACGAGTAGGGAGCAGCTCCCGCTCCCAGGACGGGGAGTCAGGTGCTCTGTGCCAGCTGTTCCACTGGCTTTGGCAGCTCTGGCAAAGGGCCAGTTAAACACCAGTTCGGAAATGAGGTTTCCTCATAACTGCTGCTACTAAGAGACGTGGTAATGTGCCACATAAAAGAGATTCAAATGTTACAAACCACCACAAAACTAAATGAGGTTGGCTTCTTTACACGGAGAATACCCAAAATTCTGAACGAGGTCAACACGAACAGCAAGTGCTTCTCCCTTCAGAAAACCTGCTTAAACTTGTGAGACAGCAATATGCAGATAACATTAATGCTTAAAGAATGGAAAATCTCAGAAAAACGCCATTCTCAGTTCATTTGTTTCCTTTCCTGGGTTGTGACCAGCATAATAAGAGCACAGTGATGAAATGTGTTTGATGACAAACTCTGCTCAGCTATTCAAATCCCTTGCACACAACATTCCTGATAAGTTAAGGATCTAAAATTGCTTAACCAGTGTTAATGTGCAAGTTAATTGAAGGTCTTATATGAATCCATGTACACTACTGAAGATTGATTAAAATAGCTCTATGAAAGGTACTCTAAGCCAATGCTCTTTTACGCTCTCGATTAGTTTCTTGATGAGATTCCAGAGAGAAGAGAAAGAAATTAAGTGAAGGGGCAAAATGGCATTGAAAAGAAAAATCCAGTGATGCAATTTGAGCTCAAATGCTCTTCTCCACAGCACACACTGGCTCTTCCTCCGTGTGTATCAGTGTGTACACATCACATTTAGAGACAAAGCCCTTGTGGCTCTCTGCACAACCTCCACATTTCACCCTCCTCACATTTCATTCTTCAGACACAGAGCAAATGAAGAGAGATGATGCTACAGAACACCAAATGATATAAAGTTCTGTTCTGGGGATTTTTTGATGCGTACATTTTTAAACTGTTCATATTTTGAGAGATTTATTTAGTGCTACTAATCTACTGTGTATGAACAATACATTTTTAACATGCTAGATATTTTCTGTGACACCAGAAATGTGGATTTTTCATAAGATTTGCCGTTGTTTGTTCTATTTAAACAGTGCCCTGGTTCTTCTTTGGGGGTGCCAAGAATTTTTATTTTGTGAAAACTATAATATCAATAAGTGATGGGAAGAGGGTAAAAATGGGTGAAAACTGTTCCCTGGCTGCCTTTTTCAACTTAATACTGACCACCTAAGCAACAGCTTGCACAGCTCATCATCACACAGAATTTGTCTAATGTTTCTAATGCTTATTTGCTTGGTAATTCAAATAATAGCTTACATATTTGTAATTAAACTGTTGCCTAACAACCCGAATTTAAAGTGGGTAGCTAAAACATTACTGACCTTTTGCCTCTGCTGGGCTTTCTGCATCTGCTTCCTCATGAGAAAAAAAGAATATTATGATGATTGGTCAAAGATTTATCCTGGATTCAGCTCTTCAGGGCTGAACCAGGGAATTTATTTCTGGGGTTTTTTTCATTAGAAGATGATGAAGGTAAGAGATGGATGTGCCATCAGGACTTCTTTACCATAAATCCTACCTATGCCAATCAAAAAGAAATACTTATCTCTGCTTGAACTTTCTGGGTCCTATTGAAAACAAATGGGAGTAGAAGGAATAAAAAAGATTTTAAAGGAGCTTAATTGTCCAGGTATCCATGGAACCAGATTTCAAGTGTGATCATTTCCATCAACTGTAACCTTTCTGTTCTCATTGAGGAGTAAGAGGAACACAAGGACACGTCATATACTCATTTTTTAAACAGATACACGTATTATGTACACACACAACACATGCACACACACACTTTGCTCATCGCTTTTTATGACAACTTCATTTGCTTGTAAATGTAGAAAGAAAGAAATAAATACCAACAGTCATCGGTGAGAGCTGTACAATGTTTTTTACCAGAACTAAATTTCAAATGTATATTTATGTAGTTGATTCAGGTCATCTTTTCTGCAGCTTTTTAATGGATATAAGCCTCACAGCCAACTCAAAAATAATCAGTGGAGGACTTAAAACATATACAGGATTAGCCTAAAAGAAAAATTCACAAAACTATGTGTCCCAAATTATCTCTCAGCATTTCATTAGCTTAATGGAGAACATTAAACAAATAGTATTAATGAAAAAAATAATGTATTTGCTGGAGTATAATTATCATGAACACAGGTCCCTCATTTTTAATGTAGTATGGTATTTTTAATTAGGTTTGAATGTTTAACCATACTCCACAAATCCTTTTACTTATGCAGCCCATGAATTTTTAAATTAGATTTGATTTTTTTTAGTTAACTACTTTCTGCAAACTATATTAATATTCATATTTAAATTTAGGAAAAGAATGAAGATACTGCCTCAAAGTGATGCATTTTGTTTGATGCTACTACCTTGCTGTCCAATATTTTATGAACAATACAGACCAAGTTTTAAATCTCTAAATGCCACAAATGACTATTTGAGATCTTTTTAAATAAGCAGATTAGAGGTGATTTTCCAACCCACCTAACAAAAATGCACTGAGAAGTGAATCCTTCTATATTTGATCGACACAAAACACCACTGCATCAATACTTTTGTAAAGTTCATAACCTACAATTCAGGAAATGCTAAAAGGCCACAGTTACCACCTTTTCACACAGTGAGTAGTACGTTGACTACTGATTTTCCAAATGGTTCCCCAACAAGTTATGTAAATAAAATTTGATTGCTACTTTTGTTTAGGGTTGATCAAAATGCTTCCTTACTCCAAAGAATTGTTAAAGGGAAAAGGTTCTTCTTCCTTACTCCAGATTTCAATTCTTTATGATATATTTTTGAAGTAGAAACAAGTAAAAATAAGTTTGCATTTTGATCTGATTGTAATCAAGCATTTTCTGTTTTGTCACATCAAAAATTGACGTGAAAAACAAAATCATTATTTCCCATAAAAGTTAAAACCACCTTTCCTCTGAATAACTACATATTTTACTAAAAAGTGTTTTAATGGGAAAATTTTTGCTTCACATATTTAGATAAACAATCACTTCTCTATAAATAGGTGACTAAAAGTACTTATTTGTCACGTTCTAAATTTTCTTCCATCAGCACCAATTTCAATTTGTTACTTTTTAAAACACCACCTGAGATTTTCCTAACTCAGTGACAGATGGAGTTATGGCTTTAATGCTAGAAATGTCAGAATTCCTGTTATTATTTTAAAATGTAGCAAACTTACAGGCACACAGACATGATTTATTTTTCATCTCAATCATGTTCGAATGTGTACGCAGCCATTTTCAGCAGAGATGATATGGAAGGGAAGTAAATATATTATATTCTGGTTGAATGCAATTTACTAAATTTCTCTTTCCTCTGTGACTAAATTGTCATCTGTTTTCCTGCAAATACAGGGGGCTGCACCTTCAGAGCCTTCTCCCTTCTTAATGATCATGTCTGTAAAATGAGAAATACTGACATTTTCCGATATGCATTTCCAGTTACCATTCCACATTTCTTATTTGACAGACCAGCGTGATAATGCTGAACTCAAGAGGTAATTACAGAGTGACAAGTTTCATGATTGAAGTGCTGGTTCATCCGATTACTTCCTCAGCCACATTAGGCATATATTTCATATCCAAACCACCCCAAATTGTGCTGTTTGCTCTCCTGTTACACTCTGACACGTGCCAGTCCACCAGTCTTCTATCTCTCAGTCCCCCAGCTGAGACGGCTCTCATTATATATTTATCAGCCTAAAGAATCTTGTTTTAGTTAATTTAACATAATGAAGCCTAGCTGCATGCTAGTTTATCATTAGGGTTCTACCTCACCAGTGATGTATTACACTGTAAAAAATTCAGATGGTTCAATGTAATGATGCATTTCGTTGGTGCATCAAACAACGCAGAGTAATGATTAATTCATTGATATATGATCACAAGAATATTGCATTGGGTCTGCTCCAATTCTGCTCTGAGTCCTTCACTCACACTCTCACAGGAGATCCCCATGGTTACCCACACCCTCTTCAAAAGTATCCCTATCTGCTGCAGAACATGGTTTTGCTATTCTTCACTGATGCTTTCCTTTCTTAATTTCCTCATTTCTTCTCCATTTTTCCTCCTGTGCCACATTCCTTTATCTCCATAATCTTCATATGTGACCAGATTGAAAGTCAATGGAGAGTCCAGCCCTTACCCATTATTATTTACCCATTATATATTACATCTCTTTTTACACCCTACATCCACTTTACGTCTCCAGGCTACGGAGGAAGAGTACTAACAAACTTTTCTAGCTCTAACATCTTGCTTTTTCCGAAAGAAACTCAGTTTTCTGACAGTCGATAACTTTCTGATGGGTAATTGAAAGTGCACCACGAGTTTGCAGAGCTAAGTAAACAAGCCAGAAGGGCAGGTGAGTCTGTGTCACGAGCTGGGGCTCCCCACAAGAAGGACTTTGAGCCAGGTTACACCACCTGGGGCAGCAGCTGATGGCAAAAATCTCACCTGGCAAAGCGCCTGCCCCTTTGCAGCTGGCTGGGCAAGGCAAGGACCTAATGAGGGTTTAAAAATGTGAGATTTAATTCCTTGGGTTAGAGGAGATGAACACACTTTAAACCCACAGTGCAACTGCACTACAGAAGGGAGAATTTTTAAAAGGACATAAGAAGTATTTAGGACACGTGGAAAAGCCATTAAACCCAGCAGAGTTCAATTTATTCTCTTCTACACTATGAACATCTCTAATGGTTTCCTGAATGACCCCTCTGGTTTTGTGTGCAATCTTGCTGGCTAGAAAGCAGTACATTTGTAACTTGTAAAATATAATCTCCATAAATGCCTCATTATCCTATTATCTGCATTAGGCTGGAAACACTAACTTGAAAAGACATTACCTGTAACATTTAAAATGTCATGTAATTTAACTGAGCTTTCCTAAACTGACTGTGTTTTGTAGCCTCCCTAGCACAAAAAAAACCCCACCTTTTTCCTTTTTAAAGTCTGGAATCAGTGTAATTACTATTCTTTCCCTTTTTCAAGTACTACAAGGTATTTCTGTAATATGCTGATATATTCTCAAGTGCACTACTACCAGACAAAACTAATCCCATAATTAAACCTGTGTTCTTCCATTTCAATTGCAGGTTCTAGAATTATACTTGATTTCAGCAGATCTCCCTTTCTGTGCTTTTAAAGGAATTTTCCTGTCCTTTGTTTCATATTAAATTTCATTTTATTTCTTTTTCTATTACTTGTTTTCCAATGAATAGGCTAAGATAACAGAATTGTAATGAATTCACATGGTTCTTAAAATGTTTATGATATTTAAGTAAGATCCTTGTTCTTTACATCACTTATTACAGAAATAACTTGTATTTTAATACTAACCATGTGACATATTGATGCTTTTCCTTGAAAATGTAGAGTCCTGTGCTGAAAAAATATCCACATGTTTCATTTTACACATTATTATTAAAAGTGGCTAGAAAAGTTGCAATGAAATTGTGGTGTCTTCTGAAACATTTTGCTAAGGCAGTTTTTTGTATTTTAGCACAAGTTCTGTGGTTTCAACAAGAGGACAGTAGTGATGAGGCCAGAAGGCAAAATCAGGATCTACATAACCCCATTACTGACCTTCAAAATTGTTTATTACTTGAGAGTAGCTACTGAATGAATGAAATATCCCTTTCTCTGATTCACTGTGCAGGTGTTCACAGTTATATATAAATTAGCACTGAAAAATGCTTAAAAACATGGATACATTGTTTCATATCTATTAAAAATAGCCATTTCAGTGTATATATAAATATATATACATATATATATTTGTACACATATACCACATATTTTATATGCAAGCACCTGCCGTTACTCCTTTACTAGAAAATAAGTAATTCTCTGACTCCAGTGCCTGCTTGTGGCTGTACCAATGGCAGTGTGAAGGAGGACACAGCTGCATTTGTGAGAAAACTCATTAACTTCAATTGCTCTGCAAATTTCACAACACAGCTCTAGACAGCAGCCTAATTAATGCAGAAAGCTATAATTTTATAGATTAAACCTAGAGAGCTAGAAAAAGTAGAACTCTTACTGTCCTGTTCTCCAATATCAATTTATTTTCTTGGTGTCCTGTCTGCATTTGACTGATCTCTTGGTAGACAATTTTCTAGGCTGAACATCAGACATTCAAAATAAAAGTGAAATAATTATTTATTTATTTATTGCACTTAAGCAGAAAATGGCCGGTAGTTTGGTTTGTTTGAGTTTTTTTCCCTGTGATTTAGGTGAATGAAACTAATCAGTGTAACCATGTAAAACTTACCTAAAATTAACCATCTTTAATTCACTTTGGTGCTGTTGCTGCACTTTGCAAATCTCTGCACGCTCCACAACTGCTCAGTACACTGTGAGGTTTTGGGATATGTATTTTGTTTATTATAGGGCAACAGCTTTGGAGACCGAAGATTCCATATTTATCACACCACAGCTGCTTGGAATTTCACCAGGATATCAGTGACTGAAAGTAAATCCTCACCTATAAATGCCAGTATGGACCATTTGAAATAAAGAGAATTTCCCAGAGAAAACCTGGCAGTGGTCACCAAACCAAGTAGTTTCAGTTCAGTGCAAGAAAAAGAACAAAACGAACATTCATGGAGCAGCTACCTTAAAAAATCCTGATCTGGATTGCCTGGTCCAGTCATGTGACTGCTCATAAGCTTGGATTGGATAATTACAGGTATTTAACAAGGATATAAAGACGGGGTGTTTTGGATTAAAGTGTCCATACGTTCCATACTTTTCTAATTTACTTCTATTTTTCCCCCAGTTCTGCACCAAATACCAGCCCAAGCCCCTGGGGAGTGGAGCAGGATGATGGAGAGCTCAGTGCTGCTGCAGCAGCTGCCAACAGGCAACAGCCCAGCCCTTCCAGGTAAGGGCTGATCTACCATAAAAGTGGCCTGGGGACTTTCCTGGCACACTTTTTCATTCCTTTAAGCTGTCAAAGTGACTTAAAGGTTGTGCAGTGCCATGCAGCTACAGGACAGCCCTTTGGGGGACATGCAGTGGGTCTGAAGGGGCCAGGAAAATTTATTTGCATCAACATAAGAAAAATTAATTCCTCCCTCTTCTCTAGGTAGGAAAATGGACTCCAGTTCCTGTAATGTTCAAGATCTGCATTTCCTGACAATATTCTGGATTTGTATGCATATTAATAATAATATCTGAAGCAATAATAGTTACTGTATTACTACAAATATACACAATATTTTTAACTACAGCCGTTGTTTGAGGAATGGCATCGCCAGGTCCTCAAGGACTGACCTTCAAGTCACTGTTTATGAATAACTGATTTTATTATTCCCATTAAGTCTAAATAGCTCTCTACCTCAGTGGAATCTAGCAGAAATCCATAAATTAATTCTCTGATATTTTTATCAAACACTGTTCCCATCATTTATCACCAGCAGGACTACAAACAGCAGCAGTCTGAAAACCTGTTTAATCAAAGCAATCTTCTGTCTTAACCAACATTTGCAAGCAATGTATTAAATGCTTTGGAACTCATGTGAACATCTGGTCCCAAAAGTGACAAACAGGCTTCTGGGGTTTTGTCAAGTTCCTCTGCTCTGAATTTGTACTATTGAAGAAAATAAAAATAACAAGGACTGAAAAAAAAAAAAAAAAAAAGCCAAACAAACAAACGAAAAGCCCAAAACAACCTCCAAAATCCCAAACCAAAACTACTTTTAAAGTAGGGGAAATCAATAGGCTTAAATGAGCCAACAGATTTCTTCCTGAGCCTCTAATGTTCTCCCAGATTCTGTTTTAATTTGAGCCAAGGAACTTCAGGAAGGTATGAAAAGGAGACGAGGCTCTGACATGCTTCAACAAATTCTTCAGATGTTATCACGGTATCTGAAAGACTGAGATCAGAAAGAAAGAAGCCAGTGAAACTCAGGACACTTGACAACCCACAGGCTGATGACATTAAGGGATGTGTCACTGCACATTGCAAAGCAGTTATGCTGCTTTTGCAGCTGTATTCTGTACTGCTTCTCCATATAGATAATATTTTATTTGGGGAGAATGCATGGTATTTTTGAGCGAAGCTTTTTAACTTGTGAAAAGAATGAAAAAAAAAATAAGTGAATGCTTGGGTATTTAAGTAAATGCAAGAATATTCAGTGTGCACCAAAAGCCTGTAATAACTGTCGGAAAATCCTCATTAGAGAGACACAGCTCTTCCACAGAGGTGATTATTGGATCCCTCACTTTAGAACAGAAATAAAAAAGAAAAAAATATAGAACATCTAAGCAGTTTAAAAGTCCCCACAATAAGCCAGATTACCCCAGAGGGTCGATTTCATCATCTTCAAACTGTTGTTAAACCACTCCCACCAAATGTTGTTAATTTAAGCAGTGGTTTAAAACAGTGCAAATTAACACTGCTACTTAGAGGAAAATGAAAAATCCATGCTCAGTTGTGCACCAAATTCATGAATAACCCATTACTTCAAGGGGGAGGACCGCACATCATGGTAAATACACATACACATTATGTGCATGGCACTGCACATCTTTCCCACGACTGATTCCTAGCAAAATACGTTCAAAATGGGAGAAAAGGGAACATGCTTAACTCCAAAATGTTCATTACACAAACAGCTTATGGGATTTTAATGCTTAGAACTGGGGATGGGGGGCAGGAATTTTCTATTTATCAAACTTTCCCCAAAGGAGTCTCCAAAAAATAACCTCTGACAGGAGGAGCAGGCGAGTATAGAGCTCATAAATCTACACAGGAATAGGACTCTTTATAAAACCAGAGCAGGACTTTGGGCTGCAGCAGAGTGCTGTGAATAAATTTCAGAGCCCTTCTTGTCTGATAAATGCACAGGGAACGCAGTCCCTGTCTCTACAGAACCATGACAGGACCCAGCTCCATTTGACAGGAGGGAAAATGTAGTTCTCCACATCCTGCACTCTGCTTATCAACAGTCAAAAAGCTAAGGCATTTCAAGTTACTAATTTCTTCCCACACAGCCAACAGTGAAGGTCTCAGGCTATAAAGTACATTTCTTGCAAGTGTCATTGCTACCTGATGTGAGCTCAGTGCTGTGTCTCTTTTACTGAGGGAGGAGTTTGGCATCGTTAGAATTTGATTATTTACACTCAGTTCCTCCAGCAGACTTCACATGAAATAAAAGCAACGTTAAGAGTAAGCCCCTGACATCTCTCCTGGTTTATTTTTCTAATAAATTGCAACACTTATGGCTATCTAAATATCCATGAGATATTTCTGTGGCCCCATCAGAAGAGCCACTGAGCAAATGATGGTCTTCACTCCCTCAAATTACAACCACTTCCTTTTAAGATGTACACCATGGGAGGAAAAGACAGGATTTTTTCAATATAACTCCCCAAGGTAGTAATGAATTATCCTGAATAGAAAGGATTTTTTCCCTTACATCAGACTCATGACAAACATGCAACATCTTTACAGCCTATTACACCTAAGACAGTTGTCAAAAGGAATTGGAGGCAAATGTCCAAGAAACTCAATTGCATCCCACTCCAAGAGAATTTCTGTTTTACCTTCAAACAGTTCTCCATTGTCTTTGCTCAGAGAAGAAAAAGGCATTTTAAGAACCAGAGCAAGAACTAAACCGCAAGTAAGGAAGCATATGATTAATTCAAATTATAAGAATGGCAATAATGGTGATACTACAGCTCTGCAAAGAGGGTGTATTGCTTCTGACTTTATAGAGCCTGAATTTCAATTACACAGGAGGAAATTGTTTCATCCATGCAAGTCATATTTTCTAATGGTTTGCTATTTGACTTATGTTGCTCCTTTTATTATGTTGCACGTGTTAATGTAGATATTAGCCCATCGGGTAAGGCACTGCTCAAACACATTAGGCATCCTACAAATAGTGCTATTTAGGAGCCCCTTCACTCCTGAGGAAGGTAAAAAGCTTGATAGGTAAGGTCAGACTGTGTTCTAAAACACGTTACACCATATCCAAACCTTTCCAGAGTTACAAACTGCACCCAGATCTCCTCGTGTTAGGACGGTGCCTTAACAAGGTACAGACACTCCCTAGAAAATCATCCTTCTTTTTGGAATACCGTTTATGAAAGAGCAGAGGTAGCTCAGCAACCAAACTTCACTGGAAACTGGAGTTTCTGCCTTTGCAATGGTTCTCCTTCTTACTTTGGCAAATGTGCATGATTTGAACCAAAATCAGAGGAATTATTGTATTTTAGATATTTTACACTTCTTTCTTAATCCAAAGAAAATGGTTTAGGATCAACAACCAGCACTACTGCTTGGGACCCCAAAAATTATGAAGTCATCAGGTGCAAAACAAAAATATTAATTGATTATTTTTTTCCACAAATGTTGCCAGACACAAAACTAACCCAACAGCAATATTAGTCCTAAAAATCTGTGCAACCATAGCTGACATCTGTTATGGGTCAGTACTGAGAGCAGGAACATGGCAATGTATTAGATGCAAATATTTTGAAATGGTTTTTTTGCATACTCAGGGTAACTTCCAACATTCTTCCATGAAATTAGCAGTTTATTAGAAATTTATTAGACAGTAATTACTGTCTCTAACTGTAGGGGTTTTTTACCTCTCAGCTTTCATGTTGACCAAGAGACCTCCATTTCAACTGTAATTGCACCAAAGGAAACATTAAAAGTTACATCTCTGGGCTGTGATCACGCAATTATTTAACAAAGCACAAATAGTTTCCTAAATCCAAATAGAGCACATCTAATCAGAGATGGTTATGTAATCCAGGAGAAATCAAAGAGACTTTACTACCTCCAAAAATTATCTGTCATCTGCTACAATTTCCCTCTTTTCCTACAGATTTTAAGTAGGGTTAGTTTCACAGAAGGAAGAATAAAAAATGTTTATTAATTAAAAAAAAAAAAAAAGATAGAAGACGGATAGCAATTTACTAGAAAAAAAATGAGAGATCCATATCCAAGGTTTTGTAGGGCTTCCTGGGGTTCTGGGTGAAAACTTTTGCACAGCAACCTCAATATGACAGGACACCAAAGAGAGTCTCTATCCACTCTGCCCAGATTTTCAGATTCTTACTGAGATTTTTGTCTATTAGAAAAAAATAATCTGGTTGTCAGATAAACATTTTTCATGAAGGCTGTCGTGAGATAAGATGTAAAAACATCCCAGGGTTTTCCAACAGTCTTTTTCTACCTTCGCAAACACTTTTCTTATATTACTTAGAAATTGAAACCTTGTTCCTACTAAAATGAATGGAAATCAAAGGTGGCCATTCCATAAGTAAGGAAACATTGGCAGCAAATACACTGTGACAGAGGAGAATCACCTAATGAGACACCCAGGCACCAGGAGCTCTGCACAAGACTGTTGTTTGACTATAACTAAATCCCAATTAAATCCCCTCCCCTGAGATAATTTGGACAAAAGAAAGACAAGACACAGTTCCATGGATCTTGTCCTTAGAGTTTCTCAAGGGAAGGTATCTTTAGGAAGAGGTAGGGATTCAGCTCGGGATAACTCTTAGTTCAGCCAGAAACTCCAAAAGGAAAAGTCTAATTTTGCTGCAGGGATCCCCCAGTCTCCGAGGGGAGATGCTGCTGGCTTTCTGACTACCCTGCAATGGTACAGCCTGAGCATTTTCATGTTCACGCAGGCTGAGATACACGTAACAGGGATTAAATGCCATCAAGACTCCTGTCAAACCTGCACAGAATTAGCTGACAGCTTTAGGAGCTTTGGGAGTATAGGACACACAGTGCAACCATAGGTGTCTTAGCTCCTCAGAAAACCATGCCAGGGGTGCTGTGGAAATTGAAGGGTTTTAGAGATAACTGGTAAAATCCACTGCAGGAGTACAAAGATGTTCCTCTTCAGAGCTCAAAAGGGGTAGGACACCAAACACAGTATTTTATAGACAGCTTAACAGTCTGATTCACGTGAGTGAGAATACTAGAGAAGGGAAGAGTGGCTGCACAGCTGATGCTTTCCCTGCTACTAAACTGGTCCAGGATGCAGGTACAGGGATGTTACTGGCAGAGAAAACAGGGGAGCTATGATCTTCTGGGAGGTGGCAACTGTTACTCAAACAGTGTCACCAGCTGAAGGGTTTGAAGGGGAAGGAAGGACTTGAAGTAGAAAGATCATTCATCTTCTCTTAATGTCCTGTCATCTGGGTCTGAAAGGCAATGATCATTAAGTCAGGTTTTAATTATATGGTCTATGGTAGCATCTGGATTTATATTCCTGAACTGAGAAAACAGAAGAAAACCCAGCATGTGGGAAGATTATGGTCCATAGATGGAAGGGAGTTCATATAATCTAATTAAAATTATGAAAAAAAAAATAAAATCGATCCATTTAACTTTTAAAACATTCTAAACTACCAAATCCAGAGGGTCTATGTGCAAATAACAAATAAATTACCTCCAACAGTTATTAAAGCATAAGACAGAGTAGTTTTTAAACTAGAAAGTCACCTAAAATGAGTTTGTCACACATCTGCTTTTTAAAAAGTTAAGGAATCCAAATATGCTATAGACAATGAGAATTAAAACAATCAACACTGAAGAGGCATAAAGGACAGAGAACCCTTTTGTTACGGAAGTTTTCTATACAAATAACATTCTCCTAAAAACCTTATCAAGATACACATTTAGCCCAATTTCAGAGGCATCACTAATAAATTATTTGAATTATTATTTATCATGTTAGTGACATTCTATTTCTCTGTAACTTAATTCCTCCCTCATTAACTAGCATTCTGATTTTGTTCTGTGATGAAAACTTCGGCCTTCAATTTGTTGGAGGAAGCGTATGCACAGAATAATTGATACATTTCTTGTTTCTTGTAATCTTCCAGAGTTTTTCCCCAAACTTCAGAAATTATAAACTGCACTCAAATAACAGCAGTGTTGTTTCTATCAGGAACATGGGCCAACAATTTGAACTAAGCTTATGAGAAGAATTGTCTGAAAATGTTTCACAGTTTCATCAATCTAGGTGCCTATTCCATAGGTCTCCGGAGAATTACAAATTAGGGCAATATAAGTATAAAAACAAAAAAAGCCAGTTTAAAACTAGCTTCATAAACTTGAAATACTGGAATACTGTATCTGTGACAAAGAATGGTGTCTGCATTTGTATGTATTATCTATCATACAGCCAATAAAATGCACTATAAATAGCTCCCTATGAGGAAGGCAAAGAAAGAAAATAACATGGGGAACAAATCAGTATTGGAGATTTTGTAAACAATCAAAAAGGACAGTAAAGATGACTTAATAAATAAAATCTGCTAGTTTTGTTTGTCTCTCTTCAGAACTACACCCTAATTAAAGAACTCGGCACTCCTATTCAAAAGAGGAGAGAGGTAGAGAGGGGAGGAGAGAGAAGAGGAGAGGTTCCTCCCGTGGGAAATGGTTCTCCGTGGGAAAGCCTGGCCAAGCAAACCCAGAGCACAGGCTGAAACAACCCGCAGGAAATGGGGATGCACACAGGGATGACACTGACTCAACACACACAGTTATTGGAATCCTCTCTGTGGAAAAGCTTAATCCCTCATTACTCCTCACCTTGAACCAGCTCTGGATTTCTGTCGTCTGAACATCACCCAATCAATACTTTGCTTCCCCCTTGCCACAAAAAAAGCACAATGATACCAGTTTACACGGACACTGCACAAAACTAGAGTAAATCTTATTAAAATCCTCAAATAGAACTGATTTGGTTTTGATGTTATTCTGTCTTGGAGTCACATCACAGGCCAGGGTATTGGTTCCTACAAATTTGATGCTTTTACTCTTTTTCATCTTTTCCCCATATGGAAAAATACCTGAAGTCTGCTCAAACAATTCAGCATAATTCAGGTGTTTCCTAGATAAAGGTGGTCAAAAATGAAGTCAAGTACATTTACTTACGTGCCCTGACAGAGATATGACTCTGATAAGCCAGCAGAAAATTTGTTAGCACTCAAAACAAAAAAACCACAGTGTGCTGGCAATGGCAGTCACTATAAAAATTTTATAATTCAGATGTTTTTTAATGGGAGAGTAGTAAGCCCATAATTAAGGAAAGCTTAAAAGGATCAAAGTAAAGTAACCCTGCTTCTTTATTTCTGTAAGGTTTAAAATAGCAATGGAGACTTAAATATGTTTTTCTAAGGCCTTTGGGAAATAAAAACATTAGAAAGCAGAGAAGTCTCTGAGAAACTTTTCTTGAAATAAAATTATGAGGGCAGATACGCTTACTCCAAATTCATAAGTTTATTCTAATAAATACTTTTCTTCCTTTGCTAGAATTTCAGTGCAACAGCGCATACATTTAACATTAGCAATTTTAGAGACTCCTCTGTGTGCTTTCTAGTAGGCTCCATCAAAGAAAAGGACCATTTTTAAAATATTAAATGCATTTTCCCTTAATTTTAAATCAAGAAAACTTTGCATGTCTACTTGCCAGAACACCTGATTCTTACCAAAGGGAAATGCTTGTGTGTAGTGAGGACTCTCTAAGAGCCATTTGCACCAAAATTACTCTACTAGTTAATGAAAAAACACAAAACCAAAACAAAGAGAGGATTTGTGTTGCAAATGTTTTGAGTTGGTTCTCAGAAACAAACGAGAAAAACGCAATACACAAGCACACAAAGCAAGATTCTTTAAATGTACCCATAGCCTTCATGGGAAATCAGAGACTCATCCTGCTATGACTTGTGCAATTTGACTGGCACAATAAAATTATTTTGCAAGCGAAAACAGCTTTCTGTTTTACAAAATGGAAAGTTGCCTCATCAAAATGAGGAGAGAGAACTGAAGGTCAGAACAATGAGTCATCTTCCTAAGGCAGAGTCACATCAGAGAGACCTTCAAAGAGTCAAGTACTTACTCACGGGCATTTGAAAGAAGAGGAAAAAAAAAAAAGAAGAAAAATCACATAAATGAAAATTGGCTGAAAATAAGCACCAATTGTCTGTCTGTTTTTGGAGCTATTGTGCCTTCTGCAGTGTATCACTAAGATGGGTGATTATAGCACATTATAGTAAAAGACAATCTTCTAGGGAAGTTTTGAGAGAGACACTGATTGGTTAGCAAATGTACAAAAGATGAGGAAAATGAATAGCAATAAAGGGAGGGAATACATCAAAAAAATAATAAACTGAAATCAGACAAAGAAGCTCCTAAATATCCTTTTTTTTTTTTTTTTTTAACATAAATACTAAGAAGTGAATGAAAGACAAAAATATGAAAGAAAGATGTAAGATGTCTTCTTAATCATGGCACATATTTTTTGTTTTCTAGTTGCAAGCAATAAACCCAGCCTTCCCTCCCCCTGGTCTGGTCTCTGCAAACCACAGTGCTGAACAAAGCTCCCAGCCAAATCAATGGGAAGAGCCACAGCGACTGCAGGGAAGGTTTTTATGCATCCATCCAGTGGGATGTCACTTTTTCAAGCCTTGTGTTTCTGTAACCATCCGCCCCAGGGAAACATGGAAACTCAGGGATTGTTATCTGTGTTCAGAGCACAGGGGCACCAAAGAGTGGCTGAAGGCTGAGCAATTCTCACAAAACCAGCTCACAGCATCCACGGATGCAGCAATTTGGGCACAGTGGAGGGAGCTCAGCCTTGGGCCTGGTTCCTCCGCTGCCTTTCAGCTTCCTTTGCACATTGTCACACAGCAACACAGAACAGGGTTTGTAGGTGCTCCAGCTCAGAGCCAAGGCTGCTGCCCCCAGAGACAAAACCCAGCCCTTACAGTGCTACAATTTGGTCAATGGCAAAGCCTAGAGGCTGGAACTTTTCCAAAGTCACTCTACAATGGATGTGAAAGGGAGATGTTTCTCTGTGTTATGAATACTTTTGTTCCCATTAAAAATATTTGCTGTTTCAAAACAGGATGAGGAGTCAGAAAAACATACCCAAATTTTGAAATATCTTGGCTTAATGTCAATATTATATGCATACTTTTTCTTAAAACTTATTTCAAGTTTCATGAGTTTTAAGTGATCAAAGCACAGTGAGAGGCACCTCCTCGGCTAAACATTTAAAAGTACATTTCAAGCAACTTGTGCTCAGAATCTCTCTCTGCTACACTAAAGTAGTTTCTCCTTAGCCATAACTGATTCTTCTTTTTAAACCCCCTTTCAGTCATAGTGAATTCTATTATTTCACTCAGTTTCAAAGAGTACATAAAGTACTCATGAAACTTTCATTCAGTAAGCCAGAAGTTTGACAAAACAGGAGGACACAAGCCAAAGAACAACCATTTGCACAGCAGACTGGCAAAACTCTGTAAGGGCATCAGAGAAAGTGAAGTGGTTCACTCTCCTCATGAACCTTCAAAATAAGACTGTGAAATTAAATTATTTTTCTTACAGTTTTAAGACTTTGGTCTCGTTCAACCTCAGATGTGGCATTGATAACATTGGAACATTATTGCTGTACCCTTCCAAAATGCAATGTCTGGTGCTATCTCCCATACATCATACCTTTTACTATCATTATGGCACTAAGGCCACAAGTGTACTATCTCCAGACCATAATGTGAACTGGTGAAAATTACTTCTTTTTCCACTTTGATATCACCTTTGTCATAGTACAAATTAATTCTGTGCCATCTGGGAACACATTTAGTTACCCTACTTTAAGAAATATGTTATGCAACTCTACTTTGACTACTCAGTATTCTGGTACACGTCGTTCTTTTCAAGCTCCTCTCTTTATAACATTCCTTGATAAGCCTACTTCCCTTTTAGGTACCAATTAATGAATATGAAGCCTGAGTAACAGCCCTGTAAAGCAATGAAAAGGCAGACAGTCAACGTCAAAATGCGAGTGGAGTGCATTCTGAATGTCTGCCCAGACTACACATTCCCTATGGGATAATAAAGCAGTTAAAAAAGAGAGCAGTGGAATGGCTACTCTATCAAATTAGAGTATGTAGAAAAGGTCAAAGCAGTAGAGCACAATGATATAATTCACAGATTATACAAGACATTAAAATTCTGATATGACATTCTTTGGGGAAAAAAAAAAAAAAAGATTGTAACAAGGACAGAAAATGGCAGGACATTAATCCATTCCCATGACAACATTCGTACCTAAATTGGAAAATGTACAACTCCAACCCTAGTTAAGCCTTTGCTAAGACTGGTTACATGGCTTAATTTCAGATACCACTTATTGAATCCCTGTCAACAACTTCTGATTATATTTAATGGAGCTGCGCAAGGGGATGAAGTTGAATGACGCAATTTCTATTTCTAAGGATATACACAAGTTCATGGGATCAGCCTCCTGTTTCAACACACAATTTCATTTGCTTCATACAAGCCTGAACAAGACAGATAAAAGCTTAAAGTATCTGTAGCAGACACATGAACAAGCACACCTGAATGTATAAAATCATGTTAATTGAATTATAATAATTATTCATATCCCTGTAAGAACTAAATTTGTTAGTCAAGACTGAGGAACAATCCTATTTGCTACAGTAGAAGCAAAGAAAGATATGGTCACCTTCACCAGAAGAGTTTACAGATCCAATACTAAACGTGCCATGACAAGGGAGTGTAACAACTGTAAAGACAATAAAAATGAAATTGAGGAGCCTGATCAAAAGCAGAGAAATCAGCAGGAATATTCCCACTGCTTGAACGGGCATCATATCAAGCTTTTGATCACTCTAATTATTTCCCTAAAATCTAGAGTTTTTATTTTTGTAACTCAATAAATTAATAATAACAACTAGACCAAGCTGGGGCTCACCCTAGCCAATGCCAGTCGACTCCCTTTTTGTGTGTCACAACAAAAAAATGCTTTGCAAAACAATTAGAGACAAAAATAAAGCAGTGGCTGTAGTATGCTGTGGAAGTGAAATCCACAGGAGCAGCACATAGGGCAAGTCCACTTCAACTGAGGCAAACATGGAAATTTTTTTGAATAAGATCTTTTCTTTAAAATTTAGAACTGAAGGAAACTGTTAGGTTCAATAGTAAATTCACCTAAAACTACTTTGATCTTTAATACAGTTAAAATTCGCAGAATAGTTATCTGGGGAACACTTAAAGTCCAGCTTTTCACTAACATTAAACCATGTTCCTTCATCTTTGACACAGTAGTAGCATTAAAGCTGGTTATAAAATTTTAAGTCAGAAAGGACATAAGCTACAAAGAGGTTCCTTTTTTCTGCCAGCGCAACAATCCTAATACAAATGTAGATTTTATATCCCATTATCTTTGGTGATTAAAGGTCAGTTTGTACACTTGCCAAGTGGTTTGAGTTCATGCCCTTACCTCATGAACACTTCCCTACGGGGAAAAAAAGTCAGGAATAGAACCATGAAGAATATTGTGTTTGATGATATAACATGCCAGCTTTATCATTTCTTTCCTGTCTGTAGAGCCACAGCAGGTGAAATAGTTATCTGTGTTCTCTGCAGCCAAATCTCAGAGGCAGGATTTCTTGTTCCGGACTTTCCACTTAGCCTGTGGCTGAGATTGATTTGCCCTTATTTCTTGTCATCCTCTTCTGTACTTCAGAGGCAAAGGAGGCTGCACCATAGTTCAAATGTTTAGGCTGGCAGCTTCAAAGATACACTCTGCTAAACACTGAACGGTGCCTTGGCCTTTAAGAGGATGTATCATTTTGTGGTATCATATTTTCAAGCTAAATATTTAAAGAAATTTTCAGGGGTTTACCATTTTTGAACACTTAAAACTTGCTTGCTTATGTAGAACATGAAGGAAAGACTGGGAGCCTTTGTTATAAAGGTATCAAATAAATTATATCTACTCTTCTAGTGTGCATGCCTAGCTGTTAACAGTATTGACTTCATAGAACACTCCAGAAACACCAGCCAGAGCACCAACAGAATGAGTTAGAGAATAATCTAATGTAACAACCCTTTAAATACGAAATCACAAAATCACAGGATAATTTAGATGGGAGGGGACCTGTGGAGGTCATCTAGACAAACCTCCTGCTGAAAGCAGGATGGACTTCCAAGGGAGATGTGCTTACTGAGGAACTGAATGAAATCTGCACAGGTACTACCCAGGAAATCTCATTTCCAGGTGAATGTTAGACTAAGGTGTTAAGATCCCTGTTATGTTCTCTCTGGCCCGATGGATATTTCTTGGTTTTTTCAAAAGGTAAGTCAACCTCAAAAGCTCCCTTAGCTGGTTAGAAATGCTTCAGAGTCTGCCTCCTGCTTAGCACGACAGAGGATGGAGCTTGATTGGCATGTCTAGAGCAATTATGAGTTAGTAAGAATACTGACAAAGCAACACTGTAACAGCTCTCATCATCAGAAATCCCAGTCTAAAAACAGATCAGCCCACCAAATTTAAAAGCAGACAGATCTGACAATTCATACATGTACATCCAGGTAAACAGCAGGAAAAGTCCGACATGAAGTCAGAGTTTTTACTTCAAAGCAGCTATACATCACCAGATCACCAATACACTCAGAAGTAACCACGGGTCACGGATGTATTTTCCCATATCCTCCCAAGACAATAATAATGCTGGTTAAAACCTGACAATTGCAAAACTACGCCCTGCAGAACATGGATTTTGCAGTATATTAACATGGGGAAAAAATCCTTACTGAGCTGCTAATACTTAATCCAAAACACATTCGAATGAATGAGGAAGTGTTTTACGTTTTTTATTTCTGCAGCTCCCCAGGGAGTCTTGTCCAGGCTCAAGAGATCTGAAAACGCTGCCCACTCAGACCTCTGTAGGGTTCTGACACACCAGCTCTGCTGAAGCGCCTCTGGAACAATATGCAGGCACCAGACAGCTTTGTTTGCTTTTTATTAAAGGTGCCTAATAAAGTCACGAATGTTCTCACTGGCTAAATCTCATAGCAGGAACTACATTGTGCATGCAGTCAACTGCTCTGCTGTTATGTAAAAAGAACAGAATCAAAGCCTCTATCTTTCATCCTGGCCATTATTATTTACATCTTGAAGCCAGCACTATACTGGAATAAAATAACTGTCACCAGGTGCACTCTTTTCTTTCTGGCAAATTAGAGCTTTGGTGCAAAATACATAAGGCTATTTGAAGTCAAGAGAGTTATGCCAGGGATAAATCACCCTGGTGATATTTTACTATTTCAAGTCATTACAACACAAGCTTTAGCTTGTCTCTGTGATACACACAGTGCAATGTTCTTTAGAGAAGTAAACCCTGCTTCTTGCAAAATGTTTCAGATGGGAGTCTCTTTACTGTCTTTTCCCATTCCATTTTAAATATTTGATATGTATGTCTTCAGGGAAAGACCTCTCTATTTGCAGTGCCTTTGATTCAAAGATATTGCCATCTTCTTCACTTAGGAAATGCTGAAAACATATAGTTTATTACTGGGAAATCTGGGAGCTGAGATGTGACATATTTTCTAGCCAATATGCTAGGCAAAAAGCAGCACTGAGCATTTGGTGTCTTTTACCACTAAAAGAAGGGAGATTGACCTTGCACAATGGAAGAGAAATACACTTCCAGCATTAACTAAGCCAAAGCTCCTGGGAAGCACGTGGTGGCATCATAATTTCCTTTCTACCACTAGCACTGATGTGTGCACTGCTGCAGGAAACGGTAGAAAGAATAGAAAGGCCAGAATATAAGAGCAAAAATACAAAAATATAAGGACAAGCAATTCCATGTATACTGCAATATTTAAAAATATATCCCAAAATTGCAGTGGATGACAGTACCCCATTCTGTGCAAATCATTGATTATGATCAATTTAAGCCCTGAGATGCTATATTGCAATTACAGATCATAATATTGAATTTATGTCTCCAAAGAGATTAAATGGTATAAGAAAGAAGGTATATACCGTGATTTTATGTTCTTTTGTTGTTTTGTAAGAGATCACGAGACAGCAAAAAGTTAGGTCTTAGGTGGGTGTGTGACAATAAAACCACTCTGTAATCCTTTGTGCAGTTATATTAATCTTGCCACATACAAAGGCAGTCTAATTTTGGGTGCCTGGTACAAAGCAACATCCGAAGTGTAGGATACTGTTAGGTTGATGTTTCGGTGGACGGTCGGGACAGATGGTGATGAGAGATCTCTATAGTTTGGTTTTAGAGCATGAGGTTTATTGTTAAGGACGTAGATATGGGGGCCTTGCTTGGAGCTGCCAGCCGCAGCTCGAAGCAGGCCAGAAAGGCAAGGGGAGAGAAGCAAGAGTGGGCAGAAAGAAAGAGTGAGCTAAAAGAGTGAGAAGTAAGTGAGATTCTCATGTACAATACAATAAATCATCTTCTGTGCTGAATATTCTGATTTTCATCAACCAATCTAGTACAAGACACAAATCCTATATCATTAAATACAGCCTATAAGAATCATTGCATTACCATACTGCGCTACATTTTAAACCCTAAAAACCACTCTTTGGACCTTCTCTGCCAAGCTAGCAGGGTCTTCTCCGACCCTTGGACCTGTTTGCTAGCAGAAGGTATTTGTTCAATAAAAGAGGATTATCTTCAGTTAGCCACACTATTGTTTTCCAGTTGTTCAGTAACTGAGGCCTGGTATCTCAAAGTATGCCTTCATTTCTATTTCACCATGTTCTCAGCATCTTTGGCTAGGCAATAAAACTTCCCTGTTTCATCTTCCCCAACACGAAGTAATTCATGTATTATAAAAGCTCATGGAGCACATTACCTCCCATTCTAATATGCCTTAGACAGAGCAGTTCCTTGCCAGTAAAATCCACCAGGCTCTGCGAGAAAGCAGAGCCATTTCCCATCGGTGTTGTGACGCAGGCTCGGACTCACGGGCCCAGGGCTGCCCTGTCTCAAACTGGGCCTTCTGACAAGTCAGAGACAAAGACTGAGCATCAGCAGGCACAGCTGGAGGTGCTGACTGCTCCATTCCTGGCACAGAGGGTCCTTCATGCCCATGCCCATCAGGTGACAGGGACTATAGGACCCAAACTCAGAGCAGCAGGACGCCTGGCCTGTGTTCACAGTGCAGCTGAGCCAGCAGCTCCTCGAGACACCAACATTAAACTGGCAGAGACTCACAACCACGGCGCACAGACCTCAAAAGTCACACCAGTCACTGACCCCACAAAGAAACAGCTACTCATGACTGAGACTAATTTAGAGCGAAAAAATGTCTGGTCTCGGGAGGGAAAAAACAATCCCAAACCTCTTTCACTACCCAGAAAATTCAGAGTGGGGGGGTTCTGATGTTGTTGTTGGGTTTTTTGTTGTTGCTGTTTTTTAGGTTTTGATGAGGTTTTTTGGTTAATTTTACATTATGAATCATTTCAATAATGAGACTCTAAACATATTCCAGCTCCCTATTGGGACATTGCACTTCCTATTATTAGTACAGCTATTGTTAAAGTAGTGCTTAAATATCAGTCAGGTGACCTTGCTCTGCCAAGTAAGAGAAATAACTATTAATAATGGTTGCTAACTCTCTATAATGATGAGATTAAATGGTACCACATTGCACAGCTTTCCTGTGAAAATTCACGGCTGACATTGCAGAGAAGAGCATTCACAGGATGTCAGGTGCAGGAATATGCACTTGCCTATCATTGCACACATATCTCAAAACGCAAAGTCTTTTGGACTCTGGCCCAGTGAAATCATAGAAAGACTCAATAATAGATCAGGTAACAAGTCCTAGGTATAGATCATACAATTTTTTTCCATATTATTTTTAGAATTTTTTCATCACCTAGTTTTGTACATTGCTGGAAAGTTCCTCAGGTCTGGCACATGGAGCCTGTCCTACTCTACCTGTCCCACTTGGCTGTGTAACAATCCCTTCTTGCCCTGACCTCTGAAGGAAAACATTTAATTATTCCATGCAAAATAATTATTGACAACAGAACAGAAAGGAGGAAAACAATCCCATTTATAACTGAACATGTTAATAAAAATGAATTACACTGAATTACTTAAGCAAATGCAAGAGCAAAATTCAGTTGTACGTTCTATATACACTAGAAGCCACAATTTTATTTTCTATTCCACTTATTGTGCCCTCAATTTGCAGAAGATGAGCAATCAAAAACTCTTTGCATCAGCTTTAATAGCTTACATATCCAGAGTGTAAGTGCTTATGTAGTAATTCTTCCGACACACATTTTAAAAGTGTCAGTTTTCTCATTTTTTAAAGTAGTTAACATAGACCTCACATAATCACCTTAAGCCATTATCAACACTGCATTGTTCTTTTTTTAACACTTAAACCTTCTTTTATGGCAGATGCTTATGTAATTGCAGAAGGGATCTGGTTTAGATCACTAAATCTTTGTTTCTTTAACTTCTACCATTCAGAGATATTTGGTAGAGGGATGAATTCTGTGAAAACAGAAAATTTATTCTAAAAGAACTGGATGTATTCCTCAACATCTAAAAATAGTATGAGAAATACAAAAAAAAGTGAACTTGTATTTTCCCAGTCTTTTACCTCCTGTACAGAACACTGAAGTCTGTTGAAGAAAGGTTAAATAATGACCATACAAATATAACTTTTTATAGCAATATCAGCTACTTTAAACTAATTTGAAGTCACAAAACTCTTTGTGGTGCATCAATGATTTTTACTATGACGATGATGATATGATAACCTAAGTTATTAGAAAAAGTAATTTCCCAGTTATTGTATCTAAAGGCAGTAATTACTATTTCAATAAAGAAAATGAGAACTATTAGGATGGCAAAAGAGAAGTAAATTAGCTTTATACCCTGCACTCAATTAAACTATCATAGCAAGAAGGCAATGAATTAAGGTAATTTGAGGGAAGGAATGGGATTTTATATAACAAAGTGCTTAAACTTTTTGAAAATCCACTGAAATCAAACATAAGAGCGGCATTAGCTATACTAACACCTGCTAAGACCTTGTGTAAAAATAGCCTTACAAAATGTGGGTAAAGGATGTCTGTTTGCACAGCTCAGCCTATGATTCTGGCACTAAAAATTCACAGAGGTGCCCACCAGGGACAGTCTCCTGTGCTAATCTCACCCGCTGTAAATTAATGTAAATTGGGGTACCACAAATATTGTGGCATCCCCTCATTGAAAAAAAAAATATTCCAGAATCTTTTAGGAACCTGCCATAAAGCTGAAGCGCTTTTTTTCTATTATCAAATTTTAGACATTGTACATTTTGCACAGACAATCAATACAGTTTCTAAGGTCTGCTTCAAAATAGGAATCCAGACTGAGAAACCTATTTAGGAAATTCTTTTTTACATACTTTGAAGCCATCCAAATATTTAGTGCTCATATCTTTTTAATTATTTTCCCTCAACATTAGGAACTAATAATTTTTAATTAAATATGTTTCTATTACATTACACATAAGTCTAACATTGTTCATGGAAAATATTTACCCATCTTTTATTTTATGTCAATTCCCATAAATCTCATGTTTGTGACTCTCATGAGTCCTGTGGTAAGGTTTTATCTGCAATTTTTGTTTTCTGCATGTTTGTATTGTTTTATACAAACAATAATAGAAGAAAAAAAATATTCTAGGTGACATTTTTGTAACAACATGAACTTAACCAAGCTAAGCCCAGCTACCAAATTTTAAGGGCGTGGGAAGAGAACTGATCAGTGGTGAGTTCTGAATGAAGTGACTGAGACTGCAGCAAGATCACTGTTCAGGTACAAACTGTGATCTTCCTAAATCTCAAAGTGAGTATTCAGCCCCTTCTAATTTAGAGAGCATTGTCCCTCCTAATTAAACAACCAATTCAAAAAAACCCCAAAAAACAAGAAACTAAGTTGTAACTCTGTTTAGCTATTAACATGCAGCACAGTTACAAAAATAACTGGCAATATTTAGTATTTTTAAGATTTTAGCACCTGAATTTTTGCATCTAGAAACTCTGTCTATTGCACTCCAGCACCTAAATTTCACAGTTTGCACGCAACTATTTTGTTTCACTGTTGAGCTCCTTCATCAGGCGTAGTGCAGCACTGAAGCAGGTTAATGAGTGCTCCCACATTATCTCCTCAGGAGTGTTATGTCGCAGAATATTTCCCATATTAGTGCACCGCGTGGCTGGTGTGACATTTAATGGTAATCAAATATCATTCCTTTTAGTGAAACTGACCTAAGAATTGTCTTCAGACTTCCAGGGGATGTAGGAAAAATGAATTCTAACTTTCAGAATATTAAAGTTAGTGTAATTTAAGCTATTAAAATAACCTTCAAGCTTTTAAGTGGAAGAGCAAGACGGTAAGATTTTCTAGGCTAAAAATTTGTAATTTATCACATATGCTGTTTCAAAACTGAATCTGAAGTATTCAAAAGATAAATTCAAACATGATCTTTATTTGCACGAGGTGAATGTGGATGAGAACGGAATCTTTCAATTGGAGAGTTAGTCTCATTTTTTGCCTTAGTTGTCAAGCACTGTTTTATTTTAGCTTACAGTCTCAGAAGGAGTGTTACCACCTTGTCCACCTTTTAAAGGAGGAGGTTGGAAAAATTACCATGTCTCCCAGAGAAGGTTCATAGGATTTTACCCCATATTTTTAACCAATTAATGTTCCATTATATAATGATTTTTCCTTAGAAAAACTGGGCATAAGTTCTCCATCAGATAAATTCGCCTTTGATTACAGAAATCTTTTTTTTTTCTGAGAGTTAGAGATCAGAATCAGGTTAAATTTCTTGAACTTTTTTCAGAATAAGCCCCAATTATTTGTGGCAGTGTCTGAGCTTATTAAAAGGATTGTAAGTGATTCCAACCATCTGAACTGGCCACAGCATTCTTTCATCAATACCTTCAAATATTGTTTTCTCTTTGTTAAAATTCCAGTGCTCACACTTCCTCTGAAAATTGGTACTGGACTAGTGAGCTACTGGAATCGTATCCCTCTCCATCCCCACCGTATTTTCCCAGGCAGCTATATATACCAAGTTTTGACTAGCTATATTTATCCATGTTAAATGCTGGACATTTTCCATTCCAGTTTTTAAAAAATAAAACATAACCCAGGTAGGTTTAACACAGACACTGGCAGCAGTGACTTCTCTCAGTGCCTCATAATAATAACACTTATCATTACTGTGCATACGCATTTCAGGTTGAAGAAAAAGTCTCAATGCAAAGCGAAGATTTTACAGTCCCAGGAAAGCAGCAGTTGCATCTCTTTGATGCTATGAACAGAATCAAACATTACACGTGTATCAAATGCAAGGTGACAAGGAGACACTTTGGCCAAGAAGACTGTATCCAAAACCAAAAATGACATTGCAAGAGGTGCTTTTTCCCCCCATCACACTCCACTCTGAAAACTCATTCTTGGCAGAAAGCCCACTAATGAGGCAGCAGTGTATTTAAAATACTGAAAAGCAGGAATATCACAATGCATTGTAGTCCTGGTTCCATAGAAATATTACTGTTAGTACCAGAGATATTACCTCCTTATTTCTTTGATTGCTTGTACCACACTCAAGCAGTTGAACTAACATTTCTTGATTTATTATGTGTTTCACTGAAGGAAGCATTTTACCTACTAAAGTAGGTATTAAAAATCCAGTAAGGAAACTTCTCAGAAATTCAACATAAACTCTTCCTACTAAAAAGAAAATTCAATAAGAGCACTGAAATGTTATACTATATAGCAAAATCTCCACGTTCATTTGCTACAGATAAGCCAATTAAATATTTACTGTTCCTGGCTTCCTGTTTATTACTAAAGCCTAACACAATGAAACCAGGTTTTAAATTACTGAATTTTATTCACCATCATAAAATTAATTCACCCAAAAAAATCAAATACATTTTAAGTCGTAAATCACCTTTTTTTTTTCCAATTAGAAATCACTAACTTCATTGATGGCAATTATAATTGTGCTAAATTATTCTGGCAGAACAAGAATGCCCAAAGACCTCCAGTACTGTTACAAGGGTGAAAAGTTCACTAGTTTCCCACAAAATGAATGGCACATAGGTGTTATAACTAAAGTGTCCTGTGTGCTGAGAACAACTGACCCCCCTCTGTACAGTCTGAGGTGGCTCACACTGGGATGATTTTATTCAAAATTTCCTCATGACTGCAGAAATTTCACCTGGCTCTACTTAGAGCAACATTCCTCCAGCTTCTTGTACATGCAAAGGAATTGAAAAGTGGACCTGAGTAGAAAGTAATTATCTCCAATGAAGATAAACTTCCATATTATAGAAGAGGATGTATTTGGTTGTGTTGATTAAATAATAATTAGCTGTTTGCTGGTTCGCTATCAGGCATCCAGGCCTTCAAAAGTCTCATTTTTAGGTTAAGTCTTCTTGATTCTTTTACTGAAAATGTTGGCAACTCAGATCAAAGATACCTGAGAGCTCAGTGCTGCAACTCTGAGCAAGCCTCCTTGGGGATCTACCAGCCTTGATACCCAGTGCCTACTGAAGTAGGAAATAAATAATCTATATTTAAATCCAAAAGTACTAGAATCTGCTGAATAATTTATTTTAGGAGGTTTAAGTATTTCATGAGACCAGCGAAAGATCAGTTAACTCCTTCATGATACTTATCTCCCATATAAAACGTGGAAAAGAGGACAATGAAAAGAAAATATTCAATATTAGTGCTGCTGCAACGTTTTGCCAAAGCACATAAGATTTTGTTACCCTTGTGGGATCAAACTGAAGGGAGTTTATAATTTTTCATTTATGTCATATGTACACTGAGGTATAGGTGACATCACACTCAATCTAATGCTATTTCACTTCCTGAATCAGCTTGCAAATTTGAAATCTTGTCTTGCAATACAGAACGAAGGTAAAAATAGTCATTTTTATCCAGTCCATTGCTATTACGGGGATGGGCCCTCCTGAGAGAATTTTTGCAAGTGGATTTGAAAGCAGTGACAGACCTGATGAGCAAAACAATGAGCTATAGTCAGACACCTTTCTCTGCCACAGAAACCCCCAGAGAGAAGTGTCCATCTCCATGCCAGAGGTGACTGATGAATACAGCAGAGATCAGACAGCCTATCACAAGTGTTCAGACTTATGAATTCATAAGCCAGCATCATCTTAACTGACACAACAAAAGCATTCCAAATTTCTAGCAATCAGTTGTTTACATTCATTGCACATACAGATGATTTTTAATGGAAGTTTAACAGGTAACTAATCCTTATTGCCTTTCTAATTCTTCTGATTTTTTCTAAGCAAAAAGAGCTGGAGAGTCCTAACCACAGTTCTAGCCTGCTTAGCAAAAAGTGGGGCAAAAATGTACATTATGCCTCTCTTACCTGGACAGTCTGATATATCTGAAATGCTATAAAAGCTTCACTTGGCAATCATGTATTTTAATTTCATATTTTAACCATGGATTACTGCTGAAAGCAGTCACGATGTGGAACTGAGGAAAGAAAAATTTTGTATTCTTTATGCAGCAGTAAAATGTAGTAGTGCAATGAAATGCTGATTAAGATTTGGAGTATCTTGCCCCTAACTACAACAGAGAGGCTGAAAGGTAAATTTTACTGGGGGGAATTGGCACAGAGTCCCTTTACAATCCTAGAGAGAATTAGCAGAATTTTTTTAGGAAATACCCCTGAAAATGCATACCTTATACAGTCTTCTGCAGTAAAAAATATGTGAAATCTCTAGACTGTAGAAAATGCACATTTTTCAAAGAACTGATGCTATGAAAAGGTACATAGGTACCACTGAAAGTCTGGAGTATGTGGGTACATTCTGGACCATTTGTGGCACTGCTGAGGTACCATCCTCACTTTCCACATGTCAGAGTAAATGCAGAAGGGCAAAGTCTTAGTGAAAAAAAGGTGCACTTTTAACAACGATTATAAAGCATGCCAGTAGGGCGGGTCTGCCTTCTGCCTGCATCCAAAACCCGTGCTTTGCTTCAAAGCACTGCAGTCTTTGAAAGTTCTTATGTGTTTGCATTTTTCTGTTCACGGTTTTCATTGAAACATCAGCTAAATGCACACCTTACTCCTAAATATTCGTGGTAGCTCTTCTCAGGTGTGGGAGATGGCTGGAGCCATACCTGTTTTATCACCAAAGGCAGCTCTAATCCATGAACACCAGGAATAGCAGGTGTTATAAAATAAACTGAGCACTGTAAAATACGCAACAAAGGGCTGGGGTTTGCAGCTATCAAGCACACAGATAAACCCACCCACGAACTGAAGGACACTGCACAGCTCTCATTGCCAACAAACTAAAGATGTTCCTTGTGCAGCAACTCCAGTGGGACTCTCCACTCCAATAAGTTCCCAAATGCACTAATGGATCTTGTCCCATTCAGCCTAAATTGCCTTGCACATGCTGGAATACCAAGTAGCTCACCCTCTTTCTCATTGTGTCTTGGGGAAAAACGTGATGAATTAGTGATTTATTATCTGATTGCTCAGGTTGGTTATCAGCTAGCTGGACCCTGACTCACAGAGCAGGATTACTGAGAAATCAAAGTTAGAACTTGCATTTAATATAGCAGTGCACCTTTACTAATTGAAATTTAGAGAAAAAAAAATTTCTTGGTAGGAGTTGAATTATGTGGTAAGTCAGGGAGAAGAAAAAAAGTAATTACTTAGATCTAAATAGACCAACTAGAGGATTTTTAAAATTTAACACGTAATTCTATACCACTGCCCATTACCACGAACATCTTCCATATATTCAAGCACTAGTAAAGTCCTATTTATGGAATCCACTTCTCTAGATGACCTTATATGAAAAGCATAACCCACAAAAGAATGGTCTCTGAAGCAGAGGGCAATAATAACTTTACAGCAAAACTGTGGGGCAGTTACTGAGGTGCAACTCCACCAAACTGAGGACAATTATTTCAGGTTCGGGCCATTTGACTAGAGCAAAATCTCGTTACATCTATTGTAACGGGTGACACGAGAAGTGTTTGGAGGCACTTTGTGCATTGCTAACTTCAAAACCAAAACGTGTGTGCGCTATCCACAACGCCATTTCAAACTGCATTTACCACTCAGTGGCAGGCGTCTATCATTTCCAAAAATGTCAGGCGCACTTCCTATTCATTCTGCTTCCAGAAGTAGACTGCTAGTCTTCATCACAGCTTGTCACTGTGAACAAATGCAACTCGTCAATGTCAAGGCTGTATAATAAGACAAGAAAGCAGAAAACTGCTCGAAACCTCTTTCTTATCCTGAAATAAATAACTTCAGAGTATTTATAAGTTCAGTATTTCTATTCATCTCATGTATTAATTTAAAGAGACATTAAAAAAATAGAATATAGATAATTATTTAAGCCAGAAACAGAAGGCCACTAGACATCACGCTTTTGATTAAGGTACCCAAGTTATGGCCTTCTTTATATATATGAGACACAGAGACCCAGACCTCAGAAAGACAGTTCAGAAGTCCTCACTCAGCCTCTGGTGACATCTATTACATGGACTGTCCCATGAAGAATATTCTGTTCTGAGAGTTATGAGATTCCTAAATTCACACTGCTGCTGAAAGGTTGGGAGGGGCTGATTTGGGGCCAGAGTAAATAAATTGCTTCTTGAGCTTATATACTGGACAAATCTACTATTTTTAATTTCTCATGTAGAAACATTGGCTACTGTATAATTCACTATTTCTTGCTTAATATGGTTGATTACTGAATTAGAGGCAAGAAAAGTCTGCTGTTCGGGCGTTTATTTCAGTCCCAAATAATTCAAAGCTAAATAAATATCTAATTGTGAGGCCAGACTCACCCATACAGACATCACATCCAAAAGTGAATATGGTTGGTTACACAAGTCTCCGTTACAAAACTAGACTGAGGATTTTGCAATATGTTCTTTTGTGCAGCATTCACACACACATAGGAGCGTCCTACATGAGACACTATATCTATATAAATTAAGGTTGAAAGTGAATTCTTTGGATTTGGAACAATCTCTCCCCTTAGGTAGCAAAAATAAAAACCAGTGTTTTATCAAGACTCACAGTGACAAGGTTGAAAATGCCAGAGCAGCACTCAGAGTCATTTTAAAATTTGCAAACAACATGTTTAAGTGACATACATATTTAGGAGCTTGGAAGGAAAGGAAAACCAAAACTTAACAGATATTTGAAGCGCTATAGTGACAACTGTGTGGGAATACAAATCTTCCCAAGTTAAATAAAGTCTTATTCACAATTATGTTTTCACTACAAAAAGGCTTAATGAGACAGCTTAACTCAGAGAAAATAATTTCAAATAGCATTCAAGAAAACAACCTGCTTAAACAGCATGCGTTTGCCTCTTACATAAAGAAGCAAATCAAGAACAGCCTCAGTAAACATGGAGAAAGGCTTCTTTCTTTGATTTATGCATCAAGTCCAGCTTTGCAGAGTCATTTTTAGAACAAAAATCCAAGGATGCAGGTGCTAAAATGATAATTGCAAATTATTTTGTTCTGGAAAATACATTATTTATACACATGCATCCTCTCCCCAATCAAGTTAATGTTACAATTCACCAAAAAAGTATTGAAACAACTGTTATTTCACTGGGGGAAAAAACCAAAACCTCACTTACAAAGAATAATCAACATGTAGCCTTTGGAAATCAGTAATTACCGTATTTTAGTCATAAACTACTTATGATGAGAGAATTTCACTGTTCATTGCTAATATGTATGAATGATTCCTGTTCCCTCACTCTTTTCTCTTATAAAAGACTCCATTTAAGGAAAGTTCTGTTTTCACCCAGGGGCAATAATGGTCACTACTTACAAAAGGCCTGGGATGCACTTATTTTGTCAAGTGTAGCTGTCAGTCTGAACTATTCCAACATCAGACCACACAGAACGCAGTCCCAGCTGTACTGAGGTGTTTTGGTTATTACAGGGAGTCAAATTGTTCTTACATGAGGCTATTATTTCCTTGAGAAACACAAGCTTTGTTTAGTGTAGGATTCTCTCTGCTGGTACACAAGTTTATTTTTGAGTGGGAGACCATTTTGTCATCTCTCATCACTCCCAAGAACCCTTGGTTGATGGTGTTAAGTGCAGCAACCTTAGTGGTGATACTTTGCTCTCGGGTCCTGAGAAGAAAGTGAGGTTTTTTTGCCTGAAATATCATCTCAAATCAATGATGGACTCTGTGGCAAATGTTGGGATACTCAGGGTGGTTTTAAACGTGGTCATCCCAGTGTTGACCTACACTTCACCTTGAGACAGCTTTTGGAGAAAATAACTGGATTTCATAAGCTCTGCACAGCACATTTTATAGATTTCTGGCAGGTCTCTTATTCAGTGTATTGAACAACTTGAGGCATCTGATCAGGTGTCCTTGAAAGGATACATTATTGACAGAAGTGCTCCAAAATGGGCTGGAGAGCTGTGCAGCAGGGTGGGCTACTTCTACTGCCTCCTGTGCTATATTTACATGCATTCAACCAAAGAGAAGATTCATTACCACACACAATTAAGCTCCAAAGCAAGACCTCATCATAAATATCAATCAGACTTCAACTCCAGAGCATGACCAACTCAGTAGCTTCCAAATCAAGAGTATAAAAACATGACTGTGATTACTGGACGAAACATATTTACTATGTACTCTTGTGATACCACAAGCCACATCTACGCTGATAAATGAAAAAATGTTCCTGTCATCAAATTTAAAACACAGGATCTCTGATCAGCCATATGACTCAATTCTTAGCTTACTCTCTAACTCACTTTTGACAAGTCCAGTTCTCTCTTTGCACTACAAATCTGCTCCAAAGGGGAATGGCCCTAAACAATGTGGGAATGATCAGCCCTCGGCACTTTGCTTCTGACTGTAAGAAAGAAATGCAAAAAACATCATGATAAAGAGTAACTGAGCAATAAAGAAATTGTTCAAAGCTTTCAAAATGTCAGCTCGATTCTCAGTGGCATCAAGTCTTTTCCAATTACCCTAGGTGGTCTAGTAAAAACTATTATATCACTTCTTAAATATATTCTTCCACACAGCTGTATAGCACCTTTCTTTTTATTCCATTTGACTAAATATTTAGCATCTGTTATATTTTATCTTACACAATTTTTTTCTAGTTTTAAATACATTTCTATAATGTTCTTAATGCACTTTAATGGCATGTTTGTTCTTTAAAAAAATCTTATCCATGCATATTCTGCATTTAACTAGGAATGCTCTAAGTTTAAGCAGAATGAAGTTAATATTAAATGCTTCACAAAATGTATGCATTTTACAAAATTAAGATTGTTAATTGAAAGACAATTAACATTGTAAAATTACTCAAGGTAAAAACTAATGTGCATTAATGTAAACAAAAATGATGACAATTAGAACCTCTACTGTTGTGCCATCTTTCCAATTTCAAATTTTTTGGATGGTTGACTAAACACACCAATCAATGAGCCAAATTCTGAGATGATTCAGGAAGCAATGGAGACTTCGAGCTTTGCCAAATGATTTTATAACCCAACAATCCTATTAGGAAAACCTCGGTGTGCATTTAGATTTATAAATCATCAATGGAGAGGTGCAGTAATTTTTGTAGGTACCGCCTTGGCTGACACGCCACAAACTGAATCGACCAGCAGCAGCCCAAAAGCATTTGCTGGTATAGCCAAAGCTTTCTAATTAGGAAATGTTTATTTCCATTAAGAGTGAGACAAGAAACCCAGTCAGAGTCTGAGTCTCAGCTAATCAGCTGTATACCTCCTTTGTTCAAAGCACACTTGTGCAGAAGCATCACTAGGCCACAGTAATTCAAATTCTGGACTAATTTTACGTATGACAGCCATCCTGTGGCCTGCAAGTTGCACAGAAGTATTCTTACATGTGTAAAGTATTTCCTTTCATTTAAATGTGAGTTTTCACTGTATATCATTCTGTCAGCTTCTGCAAAGAACATTGACAAGCGTTCACTCTGTATACAAGTGGAACAACTTCCTAAAAACATTTCACCTCAAGAAATGGGTTTGACTCTAAGATTCACACACAACACTGTATGCACAGCTGAAATTGTTTACTATGTCTTTGCTTCTATGAATTTACCCTGTTCTACAGCACGATAAGTTCAACTCACTGTGTCTTACAGGGCGATATTAAAATCCCCTCCAACTCATACTACACAGGGCTGCAGAGATTGAACAGAGATGCAGACTGCCTAAAGCTTCCCAACAATGTTTCCTGAATGGAGCAGTGTGATGAATAAATGCAGAATTTCCTGTTTCAGCTCAGCCAATGTATTTTTAGAAGAGCAATCCTGACTCTCACCTCGGCAGAGAACTATTTTCAGTTCTGACTCTAAGGAGCTTCCTAAAGTCTATTTTGCAGAGTGAATAGACAAGATGTGCTACTGACCTAAAAAGCAAGATGAGGTTGGTACTGTGAACTGGATACCAATTTTAATGGGGTTACTGCTTTAGAATTTGGCTTAGCTTGTACCATTGCACTACTGACACACTTCAAGCCTCAGCATCTGTCAAGGCAACTTTCATTTAAACTGAGAGTTTGCTATTTTATAACTATGCTTGGTGTGAAACCAAAACCGAAGAAGCAACTATTTGTTATCAAGTTTTGTTTTGATTTCCAAGGATTTCTACTTTAAGAGAGAAACATTTCAATGGATTGAAAATAAGTAGTTTAAGACAATGAAACAAGGTCAGGTAGCAAGTATGAGCTCTGTAACTGGCAAGAGTGCAAGTACATATTTGGCATTTTGCAGAACCTTCAGGCTTAGTTTGATTAGTTGTTAAAATTATGACTTGACTACAGGGAGAATCACAATAATTGGTATAGGTCATAGATAATCAAAAGTGTCTCTCCCAGTGGGATGAAACCTATTAAAATCAGATATTTAAATCTCTTTACACTTGAATATTCACTTCACGTGCAAAATTATTTGTCCCAAATCTTAGTCTCCAAGGAAGACTGCAGACATTTTTCACTGTTCCTTATTTTGTGCTAATTAACATTTTCAAGGGGGTTGAGAAAGATGAAGCTCAATATACCCCAAAGAAATTACTCTTTTTAGATGCCAGATTTTTGCTTTATCTTGTTGAAAGAATCAGCTTTAAAGCTTTGAATGTTTAGATTACTTCAGATAACATCTCAAAGGCTAATATCTAAAAAATAATATTAAATACAACCCATTATTTCTATTGTGAAGACCTGAACTTAAGAGGAATGTTAATCAGATCAATTTTGATTACTGATTGTAAAGAAAATGGCTTTGCTATTGAGACAGCTTTTGCACTTTTCCATAATAATAATTGTTATGACAAAGGAATCAGATAAAATCAAGCATTATTTTGTCCAGCAAAATTTAAAAAAGATGAGAAAACCAGCAGACAAATAACCAGCCAAGTTGTATGACGCCGTGAAATTTATTTATGTAAAGTTAAAAAGCAACTATCATTGCCTGGTAAAACCCTATAAAAGCCAAATAGATGCTCAGATGTCTGACACCATCTGCCTGAACTTGTGCAAAGCATTTGACACCACCCCACACAACATCTTTGCGTCTAAACTGGAGAGACGTGGATTTGATGGATGTAGCACTTAGTGGGTAAGGAATTGTTTGGATGTTCACACTCCAAGAGCTGCAGTCAACGGCTCGGTGTCCATGTGGACACAAGTGGCAGTGCCAGGGTTCCTCAGGGCTGTTTCTGGGACTGTCACTGCTCAGTACCTTTGTTGGTGACATGGTCAGTGGGATTGATGCACCCTCAGCAAGTCTGCCGACAACAACCGTGATTTCACGATTCTAAAGAAAAACAGCACTCAGCAGTACAGAGCTTTAGAAACTTAATTGTTATTCAACATAAAGGAGACCCTTATGATATGACTTAGAGACCTTCTGCTCAGATCACTGTTTCTATATAGTGGTCTTGTTTAAGAATAAAAAGCGAACCTTCTCTTTTCACCAGCCACAATTCAACAAGAGAATCGAAAGGAATTTTGAATCGTAGCTGCCTCTGGGGCATACATGTAGCCCTTGACAGTTGGCCTAAAACTCAAGTTTGAGCTTTAAAGCTTTAACTTTCTGGCACCATTTTAATGACAGATAACTGTCTGCTTGCCAGTCTTGCCATTGGTAATGTCACTTCAATCAGCTGTTACAAAAACTCCTTTGAATAATTATACAGCATTTTTTGCAGCTCTTTCATGATTCACATAGCTATTCAGTCTCTGGGAATGCTTTGCTTTGATTCTCTTTCCTCAAAGTGTAGAAACAATTCCTTTCCTGCAGTCCAGTATATTTATCCAATGAATGAAAGTGTGTAAATGGAGAGCAGGAAGAAGGCAGAACCCATGGTTACTTGTCAATCAAGTCAGTATACTAAAACAGATGTTACTCACCTTGACAACGTCCCAGCTCATACAGTGCAGTAGCACTATTGTTTCTAATAGTTTCACTGGTATTCATTATTTGAAATATATTCCACATTTTCATATTCATGAAAATGCTATGAGAAAGGTGTTAGAGCTTTAAAAGATTTCATTCAGTCGAGGCTGAGCATGAATTCAATCCCTGTGCAGAAAAGGATACATGAGAAAGCATGGAACAATCACCATTAAACTGTTACTAGTGATACAACTTTTCTTACCAGGTTATAGTGACATATTGCATAATTAATGATTTCTGTTCTTGCCCAGGGAGTGTTCCTTTATGTATCAGTATAAAATTGTTCATGGGCTATGCAACAAATGGATTCATCTCAATCATGGGAAAGAGAAAACCTCCAAATCAGGGCAGGGCAGCAAAATGAGCACTCCAAAGGCACTTGGCACCAACAGAGATCATGCAGAGGCTGATTTGCCTAACACTTTAAATGAAGTCCTGGCTACTCACCATGGCATCTATTAAAGCACTGTGTTGTCATGACTATCTGCACCGTATTTTAAAGGAATTGGTGCTGATGTAGGCAGGGTCCGGAGCAGCAGCCTAGGACTGCAACCACATTATGAAAGCGTGGGTCTACAGATCAGTCCCTCATCTGGGTCTGCAGACCAGTCCCTCATCTGGGTCTACAGACCAGTCCCTCATCTGGGTCTACAGACCAATCCCTCATCTGGGTCTACAGACCAGTCCCTCATCTGGGTCTACAGACCAATCCCTCATCTGGGTCTACAGATCAGTCCCTCATCTGGGTCTACAGACCAGTCCCTCATCTGGGTCTACAGACCAGTCCCTCATCTGGGTCTACAGATCAGTCCCTCATCTGGGTCTGCAGACTAACCCTTCATCTGGGTCTACAGACCAGTCCCTCATCTGGGTCTACAGATCAGTCCCTCATCTGGGTCTGCAGACCAATCCTTCATCTGCCGCTCCTCAAAGAGCAAAGGGGGTGACTGAACAGTGGGGACAAGATCATGCAGTCAAGGAACCTCCATGGTGGGACAGGGCAGCTGAGGACCACAGAGTTAAGAGCAGCACACTTGAGACCTCATCTTCCTTGATGGAAGAGGTACAATTTTCTTTTAATTATTCTACATATTTCCTTTTTTAAAAAATGCCCTCTTTTTCTGTTAGTTTAGGGGAAGAGGTTTGGTTCTCCACCCATCTTCTGTCAATTTCCTAGTTCAGAGTTTCAACATGTCATCTATTGTGGTAATAATATGGAAAAGAAAGGAAAGCTGCCATCTTCATTTATCAAACTTCTCTGTTGAGAGCCTGCAAGTGTTGACGCTGAAGAGAGAACTAAGCCAAACTGCTCAGATTTTTGCACCAAAGTTCAATTCAGATACAAAATGTGAACTGAGAGAGCAAGAGGAACTTTCTGAGTAAACCTGAGAGTGGTAAGAAATTGTGATATGATATCAGAAATGAAGAAATAGAAGCCTGCTGAAGATACACCCTCAACTCAGACACACTCCTGATATTTATTCACGTTTTAAGAGTCCAAGTATTTTAGAGAAAGCAGTTTTCCAGTTTCTGGACTGTACCTTAGTTACAGAACCATTAGTTAATGATTGCTGTGTTGGAAGCCCTCCACATTAAGGTAGCAGTATAATTAGTTTAGCAGAGCAATATGTTTAGTGGTAGGAGAACATGTCCAATAACGTTCCTTATAAGGAATATCTAACATTATCTGTCATTGCCCTGAAAAGATTACTGAGCATGCAATGCTTAAACAGACCCAAATCTCATCACAGTCAAAAATTAAAATAAAATTGTAAAGATTGCAGGAAACCAGACTTCTGCGTAACATTTGCCATGACTTTTTCAAGTATTCCCTAAAAGAAAACCACAGAAAAGACAATATCTGGCATTATCGGCAGCATCAAGTGACAAGTGCTTTTTTTCTTCTTAGTTAGGAACTAACTATTTAGGAATCTAACTCTCAACTTATATAAAAAGACTTTAAATTTTTTTCTTACCCATTCACGGATTGAAAACTGTATGTCATGTACTGTCATGTACATTAACAATCCACAAAGGTGAAAGTTTTGCATTACCAGAGATCCCCTTATAGCACTTAACTTGTCATTAGCGGAACTTGGTAGAAAATATTCCTCGCTGCTGTCAAACTTTGCTTCTAGTGAGCAGCCAAAAACCCCTAAACCCGAGCAGACCATCCCACAAAATAAGGAGGAAATTCTTTTCTGAAAGGTCCGATCCTGCTTCTCACAGCAAGCTATGGTTTTATATCTGGGGCACGGAGGGATTTTATTCTACTCCTTAGTGGAGGAATCCACTTTGTGAGCTGGATCCTGTCTCTCTGTGTTGTCAAACACAGCCATCTGCCACTCTCCAAACTCTTACAGCTACACCTGCTGCAAAGAGAAATATTAGAAAGAAATGAGCCTACAGGGGGGGAAAAAACTCCTTCCATCTCATGGTTAATAGCAGCATTGGACATTGCATCAATATTTTCTCCTAAGCAAAAATAAAAGTCAAAAAACCCAAAAATTATCAGCGTTATAAAGAAAGATCAAAAATTCTTGCCAGTTCCGCTGATGAGTCAATAAATGCCTGGCGGAGAGAAGCCCGGAGTGGACAGATAAAACAGCTCCCAGTCACCACATTTATCTCCCCAAATGTCCAGTTGGAAAGAGACATAACACTGACATGGTGTCAGGTCTTCACAACACAAAATTAGTAACACTTTCAGCAACTATGTTATAATCTAATGACGAAAATACCTCAAAACCAAAACCTCAAAATCTGTTCTCTGAAAACAACTGAAACACTAATATTTCAAAACTGACTTGGTAGGAATGATGGAATTGGCTGTCAGAGAAATGCCTTATTGTGAAGGAAAGCCAACAGCCAAATAGAATAAATTCAGTGTAATGAGCATTGTGGAATTCCCCTACATTTTTTATTACCTGCATAAGGAAAGAAAGGATTGTACAAGTGAAATACAACCAACCAATGCACTAAGTGTGAAATATTGAGATCACAGGAAAAAAAACCATCATTAAACACAAATGATTCTTTCAAAGAAACTAGTCACAAAATCCCAAGAGTTCCTGATTTAGACACAAACATTGTGCAAGATGTCTCACAATGTAACCACTCTGATACTGTATTCTTACAGGTTTTTCAAAATCAACATCCCTGAAATTAAAAGAAAGAAAAAAAAACCTAAAAATTGCTCATTTCAAGAAGAAAAATGGCATGGCAGTGTCAAAACTCACCAAAAGAAAATTACGAATAGCCAAAAGACTAAAATATTGTGAACTGAAACCCAGCTGAGAGAGTAAACGAACTGCTTTAACAGCTGTGACTTTAAAAGACTTTTTCCTACTTCATTATCTCCCCAAAAGCTGAAAGGGATAAACAACGGAGCTTTAAAGGAACAGCAGGAGTAAAAGAAGTTTCAAAACATAAAGTTACACCCACAGCTTTGCAGAGGAACTTGGGGTATCCAAGTCACACGTGAGTGCTTTGGAAAGAGCATGAAAAGGGAGGTGATAATATCCTAATAAAAAATAATAAACCCTAAAAAGAATTGCAAGAGGATTTTGTAATATTGAGAGACAAGGTGATAAAATGTTGACTGAAATTTAATGCAGATAAATACAAAACATTGTAAATGGGGATAAAAAGGTAACCATAGTACACCCACAGAGTATTCAGGTCATGCTACTCAAGAATATCTCATGGATCATTCCCTGGAACATCAGCACATCATCCAGAAGGCAGTAAGATGGCAACCAGACTGCCAGGAATTCTTAGCAAAAGAATAGAGAAAAAGACAAAAATAATATCATTATTCCACTACATTAATTCTTGCAATTCCTGCATCCCGAACAGCACATGTAGTTTTGATTGTTCCATCTCAAGAATAACACAATAAAAGGGAAAAGCAATGAGAACCATCAGAAACGTCTAAAGGCTTCAATACAAGGACAGTTCAAATCGAGTCAGACTCCTCAGCTGAGGAAAACTGCCAAGTGGAAAAAGGATGAATAGGAATGATTAGTCACAACTTCTCATAAAACAAGGACTAATGGACACCAAGTGAATTTTTCAGGCAGCAGGTTTAGAATAAAAGGAAAATCTTTTACATACACATGTAAATAAATTATTGGATCGATTGCCGGAGCCAACAATGAAGATGGATTTAAGAACTGATTACACAAATTCAAAGATGATTAACATAATAGGCTGAATGCAACTTGCTCCAGTTTAGGAAGCCCCTGCACTGCACCCTGTCAAAGGCTGTGTGATATTTTGTGTTCTGACTGCTGTTTTTTCAGAAAACCCTTTCTAATCTTTTAACTTGCCACAACAGTTTCAGGTATGGTCTCTCCGTAGCTGAATCAGCACAACTGGAGGAGCAGCCAGCTTCAGAGATGAGTGAAACAGCAGTGCAAAGGGCTCAGCACGCTGCTGGAAGAGCCTGCACAGCTCTGTGAGCCTTGAAAAAGGGATTATCCCAAGCCAAGCGCAGCCTCCCTCCAAAAGTGAAGGCTCCACCCTTGTGTCCATGTCCCACCCTAGGAATAAAGAGCTGCTCAGCTCCTAAGGATCCCAATCCCTGGTCTGGGCTGCTGTGCATCCCCGGGATGCAGCACAGACAGGTGTGACCCCGCTGTGTGACACCTGAGCGAGCTGTCCTGCAGGTGCCTCTGCACGGGAACGGCACTCGCAGTTCACCGACAGAACTCCCTCAGAATCCAACCCTGCTGCCCAGCAATGCCACGCTGTCTTTTCTAGACACTGGTATTTAATATTGATAACTTTTTAATCTGTGGAGATCAAAAATCCAAGGCTGTTTGTGGTTTTAAGTCGAAAGATAAGGTTGTTAGACTAATGAGCAATTATAAACATACTCTCTCCACATAGTCACAATACTTGAAACTTTTGCATTTCAGTATTTTCTCTTCCATAAATGCAAAAAAACAAAAGCCCCCACATACCCTCATTTATTCATTAGCTACACATTATATTCTACTCTTCAACATTTTTTGTTGAATTATATTTCAGTAATAAGACATAATTCCACTTCCTCTGAAATTTGCTTCATTTAACTTCATAAAAAGACTTTTTTTCCCCCTTTGGGCATTTCAAAGCATTTAAACCATAATTATCCTCCAAAATAAATTTTAAGTATCAGATACATGCTGAAAGAAACCAAAGGTACTTTATAATGCAACAATCACATCTGGAAACTCTGCACACAACAGAAGCATTTCCCATTTCATTATTTTATAGAATGAGTCCAAGTACATTTTCTGAGTCACAGACATACTCAGTAAAATTAAATGACTGTATATAAAGCAGTATAGTTTTGTGCCTAGGAAGCAGAGATTACTATTTTATGTAGTACCTGCTAAAAACTGCTACCCTGAATAATATTGATGTTTTTAACCTTTCAAGAGACATAAATGATAAATTTGGGCAAGGACAAAATTGGACATTTGTTCTAGAAAGTCTTTCCAAATACTAATATTAATATGTTATCTATAAACATATATGGCAGTTTTCAATGCTTTTAAATAAAAAACAATACATTCTAGGCTAAGCATACCAGATAGTCAATAAAACTTGCAATTAAAATAGGATAATTGTACACAGTTCTAATACATTAGAATACTGTTACCTGCCTTGGCAAATTTACAAAGCAGCTTATTTTACTTTCTAGGGATTTCTCCCCAATATCCTTGTTTTGCAATTCAGCGAGCACTACTGCCATCTCCTGATGCTCAGCTGTATATAACAAAATATAATTTTACATTTTGTAGGACTGTGAAAGCTCTCTAGAACATAATGTTCAATGACTCAGCCATTTGCTGTTAGCTGTTTGAGATCTGCTTTTCTAGTGTGTTGACTTTATTTCTGTAATTCCAAGAGGTTTTCTTTCTTTATGATGTGATTCCTTTCCATCCCTTATTTTTCACATCTACAACACTAAGAGCAATCTAGTGACATAACAGGTTTTATGTTCACAAGAAAACATTTTACCACAAAGACTCCTCTAGCTGGGGTCCATTTCAAACAACATCTCTGGTCCTGAAAACCCCACTAAGGTTTCTCATCCAGACATGAATAGCATTCAGTAGCTTCCAGAGCATTACAAATATTCTGTTTTGCACTGTAACAAGCATAAAACTTCCAAACTAAAGGAAAAAAAAAAAAAAAAAAGGGATTATCCAGAAGTAGAAGCAGCAAGATGCTCTTTAGAGATGAGATTTTAAAGGTCACCAAGCTTCTAATCCTGATCACAGATCTGCAGTCCCAATTCACTGCATCTCCTTTCCAGTTTCTCCTCCAGCATGTCAAGTAAATTATGTACACAGGAAAGCAGGGAGAATACAGAGAAAGGAAAGGGACACTTCAGCGGTTGGGAACATGGCAAATGTGCATAACCAGGATTCAGGTCATCGCTTCAATAAAAATAGAGTTTTGCTAGGCAGGCACACTCCTGTAGGAGAGATTTATTATGTTCTCCATCTCCTACCCATTTGACCCATCAGATTGTTGGATGATGCAGGAGAATCTCACATTTTAACCAGGAGACAGCCAAGGCCCAAAAACCCTTTCTTGACAAAAGTAAACAAGGCCCTTCCATTTATTTTAACAAACTGACCTATTCTAAGAAGTATCTAATTATAAAATTTCTAACCAGTTCTCAAAATAGAGACATGGGTCTGAACAAGGAGAAAATAAAAACGAACAGTGGGCTATGAAAGCATAAAAAAAAGGTCTGCATAAAATCACTCCAGTGAACAACTCTCCCTGTCTGGCAACCAGTAAAGTAGAGGACGAGCTGTCCCACAGATCTGAAAACACTTTGGAAGAGTGGGGAGGAAAGAGAAGTGCCTAATGAATGGAAAAGCCATCAGCAGTAAGCACTGTCCTCAGCAGAAGGCAACTGCATTTACCTTTCTTTCTTAGCCAATAGTAACCAAGTACTGGGCTGGTGCAAGAACAAGGCTTTTAAACAGATTCCCTCTGTGGAGTGAGATTTCACTCATGTAGTGGAAACACTTCATTTACCCACACTGACCATACTACACAATCGTATTCATGCAGAATACAATAATACATATTTAATAGTCTGGAACCAAGAGGCTGCCCAGTGGCACTTCCTAATCTAAACAGACCTTTCTAATATATTTCTACCTTCAGCTTAGCTATTCATGAAGAAATTTTGCTTTTAATACAACGTCAATCACAACATATTTGTAAATTAATGGCAAAAAAAGCGCATTTAGGAAGGAGATGTATCAGGATCTACAAGCTAGACAAGTGCAACATTGAAACTGCAATTTTACTCCGTATCTCCAGTCTGATTTTTTGGCACAAACCCATATTTTTCTACTTTACTGCCGGCTGATATCCATGTTGAGGTTTTTCTATTAGCACAGCCTATTTCCCCTAGCATTTCAGAAGGCTGGATTCAATCTCCTCTCTGAGAATTTAAGCAGAAAAAAGGATTGGCCCTGCAGTCTTCTTAAATTTTGAAGCTAGTTTCAGCTAGCTGTTTCATCATTATTTTTTTGTTGTTCTCCTTTCTTTGAATTTCACCACTGCACTTTTCTTATCCTCCTCCATGACTAAACTGTTTCATTTCCTCCCATTGTCTTTTAATTGGCAAACACATTCACCATCTCAAAGGATCCTCATCTCAGGCACAGTCACGCTGATAAATAAGAGTCCTCAGAAACCACCTTGGTTTTGTGTTTTAGAAAAAGAACAAACAAAGGCACTATAGACAAAACAAAGGTACTGTATTAGCCAAAGTTCCTACACAACACTGAAAGTCCAATTCTATTCTTTTCCTGAGGTGGGTATTTCCTTACAGTTAACCAAGCAGGAAAACAAACACCAGCACATAATTTCCTTGGCTGTTGCAATGCTCCCCTAGGCACCTAATCCTGAATCCTGTTGGTGTGGACAAAGCAGCCTGTTCCCTTGCATCCAGGCTGGAAAAGGTAAGGCTTTATTAGTTAGAGCAATAATTTATCTTTAAAGAAGCAACAAGGATCCATACAAACCATCAAACATAAGATGAACTGATCATTTCCTGGCCCAAACATGAAAAAATGGCACTGCCCTCCCAGCAGGTGAAACATAAGCATCCCTTGTCACCTCACAGCACGTGAAAAATTCGTTCCAGAATCAGCTACAATGACTGTTGTATGTGAGGTTTCTGGAGCTGGCACAAATGCTAGAGAGATTGTGTAGGGAATTCACATACAGAAAATTAACACTGAGAGCAGTATAATTTCATTACCATCCCCTAAATGCAATGTATTATTAGACTACAAATGTGTTTCTGGAAATAAAAACTGGCTTTCATGATGATTACAGGATACAGAATAAACAGCTATGGAATCAATATTATGTACTGCTTTGGTGTTAAAAGGTGTTAATTTAGGAGAAGCTCTTTCCTGCAATCTTTAAAGACATCACAAACAGAGACGATGCACCAGCAGTTTTTAAAAAAATAACTTTCGTCCAATGATGATCACCTAATTCTCCTTACAAATTTATCAACCTATATAATAATTTTTATCACTTTTGAGGTGTAGCCTTCATAGAAGTGTGAACATACGGGAGGAAGGAAACTCTCATCAATGGATTGATAGTTAACACTGCTACCCCTTGATTAAAATACCATTTACCTACAAGTAGCCAAGTCAGCCTTTCCAGCTTTCCATCTAGACCTCATGACAGGAACAAAGCGACCCTTACTGGAAGTTTTCATGGGAACACAATGAAGTGCCACACAGTGCCTGCCTGACACTCTTCACGGGGAGAAGGGGTAAGAGCAGCACCTTTTACAGCCCCGTGCAACGGGCTGACTGCAGAGCAGGCACAGCCCTGGCTGCTGCCTCGTGGGACGTACTCAGGGCTTTTGTTTCAATAGAATTAAGAACTTGCACTGAGTGAAGCCATTCCCTGTGCGTTCACTGGGTCTCTGTGCATTGCAAGTAATGAGGTGGACAGTGAACTGAAGAGCAAAACTGCCCTACACAAACACACATTTCAATGAAACAGCACATTGAAACAAACTGCAAACAGCCTCATTAATCCCACTGGGTCTTTTTTCTTAGACGAAATGAGGAACAGGTTGAATTTCAAATTCAATAATATTGAACTTGATTTGATGCTAATCCCCTTAAAAGCACAAATTATAAAAAAACCCCCCACATTTCTGAATTATAACTTCATAGTTCATATCCTGTCTTTCATTCTCTATGAGAAATGCTGTCGTGTTATTTACATCAGGCTGAATTCAATTATTTATATTAGTCACAAGGGTACTTCTCTTTCAGGCCATTGGGTTTATTTTTGTGGCAAATTAGTCAAGCGATAATTTCTCATAATTGCAACTGGGCTCTTCCCCTCACTGTTACAAACTAAAAAAGCTTTGTCTTTCTAAGGAAGGATAAAAGACGTACAGCACTGTGTGGTTGTGAGCTACCAAGCATCTGTGTGATTCTCAAGGGCTTAGATATTTGGTGGATTGTAAAAATATTGTAACATCAAATTCATAAGCTTAAAATTGAGTAAAACTTCCGCAAATAAATTTTCTCTCTCTCTTTGGAGATGTTGGTATTATCAGAAACAAAGATTAGTCATAATGACAGTCTTATTCATCTTTTGGTGATATTTTCCCTTAATAGTTTCAATCTCTCTTTAAATGACATTTGCATGACAGAAATTGAATTGAATTTTGGTGTTTAACAAGCAAGCATTGAGATGATAAATACCAAGTTGCTCGCTCAACACTGGATTTCCTGTGCATGTGATTTGGACAGATTACCACATTCACCAGGAGACTGGCCATGCCCAGATCTGACTCCTCCAGGGCAAACTGGTCAAACGTGTACCCCGCATTTTAAAATAAAAGCGGACAAAACAATTGATGCATTTGGTCTTATCAAAAACAAAGAACCAAACCTTCAGATGACTCCAATCTCTTGATGCAAAGCTCAGCACAATTCCAGGGTCTTAAAACCCATGCTGCTCTTTTCTTAGTAAACTTCCAAGAGCACATCAGCCTTTCCTCCCCCTCACCATAACCAGACATGATAACTACACCTTATTTTCTACACAACCTCTGTAAGTAGTTTCCAAATGACTGAACACATTTCTCTTCCTCGTCTGCACAGGTGCGATCTTGCTGCAGCAAACCTCAAACCCCACAAATATTGACAATCCTGCCTGGATTGAGGGCGTGTTGTTCTCCCAGTGCTTTAGTCAAATTAATTTACCACCATCAAGGCCCACCTCAGCCAGCTGGGAGTTTTTTCCTCCTTTGACAAAACCACAATGTCAAACAAACAGACAGAAGCAACTCAATTTAGTATCTTTTTTTTTCTAGCTTATGAATCTTACATGTTGTCTTCATCTGTCTGAGAATTTATGAGCACTGTTGCATAGTTTGAAAATTACTCCATCCCGTGTAAGAAGACACTGCTTTGTGGTTTAGTTTGATTTTGGGGTTTTTTTGGGAGGGATGGAGTGGGGATTTTTTTTTGTTTGTTTTTCAGGAGAGTGGTATGGTGGTTTTTGTTTCGGTTTTATTTTTTTTTAAGGTTGTCCGGTCCTGCTTCATTTTTGTAGATTCATAGCTGCAAACCAACAGTGCCATCCACTGTCTCTCAGAATAATATTGCTCAACAGATTTTTCCCACCATTAAATAAAGTAAAATAAGATGCTCTATTTTAGAGTCTGAGTGCCTGCAGCAATGGGTACAGGGGACACACAAGAGTTTGAGGCTTCTAAAGAAAAAAAAGCCAAATTATAAAAGAAATTTGCACGGAAGAGAAGAAAAACTCCTTGCTTAATTCTACAGAAAACTTCATGAGCAATTCAGGTTTTCTCTCCTATGACTGTAGCATTTTATTCAAATGTACTGAATATGACTGATTTTTAAAAGGGCTGTAGTCTGACACCACGTCTGAACCACAAATGGGGCGACTGTAATTGCACTGAGTTGTTGTCAGCATCACCAGTTCTGGAACTGATGTTTCCTTCAGAGGGGTGAAGCTGCCTGCTGGAATCAGGGAAGCTGGGCACAACAGCTGCAGGTGCTCCAGCAGGACCAAGCTGGGCTGGTTTCCAGTCATTTCTCCATTTATCTATGTGACACTCTGTGGCATACACAGGTCTGCTACGAGCAGTTTTATCGATCAAAGAGGGAACCAGCAGAAATTAGCCTTTAGAATGTAACATATCCATAATGGAAGAGGAAAGGATCAAGTAGGTCAGTAAGAGGCAGGATGCAACCAGATGTACCACTTTTGGTACCATCAAATTTTCGATTTGCTTGAGGGATTCCAGCAAATGTGTCATTCTAGAGAAGCTCAAGGAGGTAAGGATGTACTAAACTTTGACTAAGTGTTCTTCCTCAATACACCATCCGTCTGTAGTTCCAAGGCAAACTAGGAGTAAATGTAAATTAGTATTAACATCATAAAAGTACGTAGACAAAGCAGCATCACAAATGTCACATTTTAGACAATTAGCAATGAATGTGGTAATTCAGCTTCTGTACAAACATCAGGTTTATGAAGCTTTAGGTGTTTGTGCTAGCACATAACTTCTCAGATACATTTCAGTGGAGTCAAGTGTGTGTCAAAAGCGGCTAAATTAACGCCTGTTGTATTTCTCATGGATATTCATAATAAGTAGGATTTTTGTGCAATACTTGAAACATTTTCTTGATACATCACCATCAATGCTAGCTGATAATAAAATCAGTCTTGGACAGAACACTTGATTTTTTATTTATTTGATTAAACAAGGTTTCAATTCCCTGGTGCAATTATGGAACTTGAAATGTAATTCTCTTTAGAACTCGAAAGGAATTAGACCACAGAAACCCTGTTAAGGGTAAAGCATGATAAAAAGAAACAGCTTCGAAGACCTCTTTTATATTGCTGTTGCCTCTTGTCATGTTATATTCTAAGCCTGAGCTGTGTTAATGTCTATGAAAGGACAATGAGAAAAAAATCAGAAAGGAAAGAAATCTGTGTAGCTTAGCATTTCAAACAGTCACAGAAAAACATGTGCTACTATCCTAGTGCAATTTAACATTCTGCATTGGGATGTGCCTTTGAAACGCAACAGTGACTTCCAGGGTGTTGACAGAATCGCCAGTAATTCTCATTTAGCCAAATCCTGTAAGGAGACAGAAAAAACCTGGTCTTTACTCTGATGTCACACAGTGCGTGATGGAAATTTTCCTTTGCGTTACTGTTAGAAAAATTGTGTCTTATTGTCAACATTTCACATTAACAAAAACATAAAGCCTAGAACAGATACTGAAAAGCCATAGGGGAAAAAGTCCCACAGTTAAGATGGAGTCGGTAGACGCATCTTTCCTGATTGAGCATTTCCAACTTAGGGAATGAAGAATGGCCCTGGATGGCTGAATTTGTTTGCAGCCATCCTAAATTGCTCCTAAGCAGAAGCAATTAATATCAGCCTTGTCTGCCCTTCTGCATCTTGTTTATTACTCTCTAAATCAGCAGAAAGGGAAGATAAACATCAAGAATATCCTGATTCCACTTAATCAGTATAGCTTCAAAAACTTTTAATGTATTTCAACAGGAAAGCATAATGCAGATGGAGGCAAACAAGTTTGTCTATATCACCTTAAAACTGAAATTTGTCTCCATGACTGTCTTCAGTAACCACTGATACCTTTCAAACTTATGTGTGAGAAATGCTTTAAGACTTCAGTCTTATCTGCCTATTTTTTAAAAACCCATACCATAAATTCAAATGCAAGATCTTTAGTAAATAATTAATCTCAAAATGTCATGCTTTTAAATTTACAATGAGGAAGTATTCTGTAAAATCAATTTCTGAGACCCTCCTATAACATCTGATCCTTTTATGTAGATCATGTCTGATTTTCATAGCTGTTTCCAAGAAAGGGTCTTGATAAAAGAGAGGACACACACAGGCTTTTAGGTAGTTTCTGAATACAACTGAGTCATTTCATAAAACTATGTACAATATTTGTCTGATTTCAAGCTTATTAAATGCATTCCATGAAGTCAGGAAAATAATAAGTAGAGCGTGACAAAAGCCTGTGTCAATAACTAACAATGGAACTGCAATACCCATCTCAGTTGTGGAGGGAAACTCCTAGGAAAAGTTGTATATAACCTACTGGGGCTGCAGTGCTGGAGTTGAAGTGAGGTAGGATGTGGAACACCCAAAAACACAGAACTAGTCCCTGGTGCAGCCTGAAGGAGTTCTGCTGGACTCCATGATGGCATCCATGATCCTCTTTCAAAGAGTTGTTCTTTCCATGGTAAATTTTCTCAGAGGAATTAACACATTTGGAGAAATATGGTTTGAAAGTGGACATGTTACAATCAGAACCCCAACCTTCCCAGTACTGGAATTACAGATGAACACAGATCTGGAAAAAATGTTTTAATGCCATAGTTCAGATATTAAATTGTCAACTCTATTATGCTTCTGTTTCTGTAGGGCTTGCACGATGCAGCTGAAGGTGGAATGCAGCTCCTGCGCTCCTCTGACTTTGAGTTTCTGTAACCCCTGTAAAACTACAGTGACCACCCTTCCACAGGCAAACACTTCTTGGAAACAGCTCCCTGTTAATACTGCAGTGCAAAAAATCACAAATTGCAAAGCTTTATATTTAGGTTCGAAATGAAAATCAAAAACAGGAGCAATTGCCTCAATGGCCACCTCACCATTTCCTTGTCATCATCAGCTACAGCTACAAGATGAACAAAATGTTCTTTTTGCTCTCAATCTCTCAGAGCTTCTCATCTCACCAGAAGGAACTGGTGCCAAGATGAAAGACTGGACTACCTCCACTATAGGCACAGTAAACCATCACTGCTGTTTCAGGTGAACACATTTACTCTGCTTCGGTGCAAAGCCAGCCAGGTCAGACAGAATCATGAACAATAAGGAAAAGAAAAAAGGGAAAATATTCTTGTATGAGACTCTTAAACTGTCACCTACAACATGAGCAATACTTGGCATGCCAGAAGTTAGAATTCCAATTACATTTCTCACATGAGAAACTGTAACAAAATATTAACTCAGGCAATCAAAATCAAAGTCAATATTCAGCTATAGAGACAGTAACAACATTACAGCCTGTTGATGTAATTTAAAGTTGTCTATGCAGCTACCAGCACATCCTATTCTATTATTCTTTGGAGTTTTCATCCCTGTTTGCAGCCAAGCTTTGCTTTTGCATAATAAAACCTACTATTATTAAATCTCTACTCACCTAGAGGAAACTGTAAGAGGTTAAGCAAATATAAATAAAAGCAAGAAAGCAAAACCAAAATAATAAATAAGATGAGAGAAATCATTTCACTTTTTGCACCTCAGTTTTCATGAGAACATTTAGAAGAACACAGGCTCACAAACCCACAGCTCTAATAACTGCAGACTACTAAGACATGCTGCCTGCAGCTCTATGCTGAATTTGCATCTAATGCAGCAATATAGGAACGTTACTAGGAAAAAAAAAACTGTGTGTTCATTTGCATATAACACTCTCATTTCACTTTTATACATAAACATAGAAGGTTATATACACCTAACTACCCACTGGACAGTGGGATTCCTGCTCCTGTTGTTGACAGGGGACTTGCTGGACTGTCCTGTCTGGTGCCCCTTTGCAGATATGCTCGTTCAATTAAAAAACACGCATGGCAATGGGAATACCTAAAAAATACTATATATCCACAAACACCCTCACAAAGATACTGACCAGGCTATCATAGGGAAAAGTGTATTAGGGTGAGTTAAGATCACCTTGTCTTTGTTTTGGTTTAGAATACTCATAGTTTAGTACTCTCCACTGCCTACTAAACATCCTCCATCTTTCCACACCTTTCATGGGCTCTTACTCAGCAATCTGTTAAAACCATTGCATCTAGAATGAGCTTCCACCTCAACAACAGCTCTGTTACCCAGTAATGCCATATTGCCAGTTACGTCTTCAACTGGTTTAAGTCCTAGGATTTTACTGGGTTTAACTGGAGCAACCATTGTTCTTGACTGTAGAATCTTGATTCCTCCTGAGAGTCTGATCTATAACATGGAACGGATGTATTCTATACCTTTTGCTTATAGCAAAAAAACAAACAAACAAACAAACAGAAAAACAACTCAGATCTTCCTGAGATTCACATTTGCAGGTAGTGAGTAAATGACTCACATCACATGTGTCACCTGTTAGAGAAATTCATGCTGCAGAAATGCAGGAGTGTTATAGCTGGTGATAGACATGTCTGTCACGGCCATAAAGAACCTCCACACAGACCCTAAAATGGTTGTAAACAAGCTACTCACAAGCCCTAAAATAGTTAGAGTAGTTTAAATAGGAACTAAAACATTTCAGGGCTATTTTATTTTTATTTACTTACATTTTAATTACAGCCTTCATAAAACTGCAAATAGCAGAAAGCTTCCCAATTTTTTCTCTGTAGAAATTCAGCTTCTACTCTCGGTTTATTGGGGAGGCAGAAAGGATGGGTACCAAAGAGTTAACCACCTTCCAGCAGTTGCTAGGTAACCTCCTCTGCCATCCCTGCATCCCTGTCCCAGGGTGTTCAACAAAGTCTACCAAAAATCACCAGTGCTTCACCTTAAATTTCATTATTTGAGCACACATCCCTCTCTTCTCCTTTCCAACCTTCCCCCCAGCATCAGAATTGAAGATGGACAAGTATCATCCTGGAGTGATAGTAATATTCTTGATTTAATCTTTGTTAAAGCCCTGCTGGTTGTCCCCTCTCCTTGCACCTGGAGCTGCAGCCCTGCCTGCTTGGCCTGGCTGCAGTGGCAGCTGTGCTGAGCTCCTGGGGGCAGGAGCTGCACGAGGAGACTCCAAAATGCACAACACAAAATAACCTCTGCCTGAACCTCTGCTGCCCTTCTGCTCTCCACTGAGTCCTAATTCCCACCTATTTTCCTCAGCATGCTCATACCCCCCAGAGAAAATTAAGTTTGATAAAAACATATTTTTGGTTAGTCAACAGCTCTGTGGAAAAGCCAACAGCAAGGAGTAGAAAGGACACATCCCTGGGGACATCCCATTAACTTCTAAAGGATTCAGCTCTGCTTTGGTTTGCTTTTTGTAACTTGTAGAAGAAATAGAATTAGACAGAGGCTGGTCATGGAGATTACTGACAAACGATGTTTATTTTTGAACAAATTTAATTAGTTCTTTATTACTAGATGTTCCAAGTATTTTTGTTTCAATGAAATGCTGACAATTTAATTCCAATTCTTTAAGAAAATGGCCATTCATTGAAAAATAGTAGGGTAAGTAGAAGATACTATAAGTAGATTAGGAAAACCTGAAAAAACAGTAAACCAGATTTAAAAATAGTAAAAATAATCATAGAATATGATAAAGAAATGAACACTACCATTTCATGTGGTCTTCATGACTTCCTACTTCCTTTAACAAGTCTTTCTGCTTTAAGCCCTTTATCTTTATTGTTAGCAGATGCTGACTGAAGAGAATACTTCTCCACATTCTAATTAAACCATTTTTTAATTCCTGCTCTGAAGACATAAAAGCTTGAGGAACCAAATGATTACTGACTGGTGCAGAGGTTCAAGCGATACAGCCCAATTCATCCATCGTGTTGTTTTATAATCCAAATGGAATGCTCATTACATATTACAGGGCAAATAAAACAGCCAGTGTGTTACTGTCAGTCTGCAAGAACAACACCACTAATTACTGCTGCTCTCATCAGAGAAAGGGCTTGGTGTTTGGGGGGTTTTTCTTGTGTGCTCATGTTTTCAAAATACTCCACACAAGTATGAACCAAAGGATTCCCCACTAAAGAATGTCTTAGTAATACCTTTTGATTAACTAAAAACTTCTAAAATGAAAGCCACTGGGGTTTGTTATTAAGGGGTTTTTTGTCTCTGTGCAGAATGTATCCCTGTGGATGGCTGAGGGCAGCAAAAAGAGCCTGAGAGCTGGTTCAAGGATGCTTCTCCCCCCAGGGACCCTTGGTGCCACAGAGGAGCTCAGGGTGTATCTCAGAGCATGTGGCACAAAAGCTTTAGGTCTGAATTTCCAGTTCCTTCCATCCATCCATCCAGCCATCCTCTCCCCACCTGCACCGTCCTCCTCATCCTGTAACAGCCTTGCTCTCACCTCTCCACCCCAGAACACAAACTCCTGCACCGCCAGCACACTTGAGCAGCTGAGAGGGTGTCCTAGGTAATTTTACACTTTGGATGGCTGAAAAGAGGGTATATAAACTTTTATTAAGTTTCATCTCCTTGTAGCCACAACCAGGTCTAACTACCTTAAAGGCAGCTGAGATGTACTGAAAATTCCATGTCGTAACCGGTAAGTTACGAGCAGGAACACGGAGAGTACTTCAGAGAATGTCATGTTAAATTTCAGAGGATTACAAAGTTCCATGGGATTCTCAAAGGGAGAGTAAAAAATAAAATATAGAAGCTGGAGTGAAACTTCCATACTGTTGCTCACACGCTTCCACAGCGACAGCTGGCTCAGCTCTAGGAGGGAAAGAAATACCTGTTTCCTTTCTCTCTTCTGACATTTCACTCAGTCAGGAGTGTCCATACACTCAGTAAAAATATGGCCTGCTTTGGGAGGCAGGGGAGAGGGTGGTGCATTTGTTAGATTAGCTCAGGGTCTCAGGGGTAGCACCAGCTCACATCCCTTAGCAGGCAATCAGATCTGTGGATGGCGGTAGCTTTGTTCTCCTTCATCTCCTCAAGGATCAACTAGGGCTCAAAGTCAGTCCTGGTCGTTCCCAAGAGGAAGAAATCTCTCCTGGGGTTTTTTGTTTGTGTTTTGGTTTGGGGTTTTTTCCAAGCAGGGTCCTTTTCTCAGCCAAGGAGAGCTGGCTGCTGCACACAGGTGGGAGGAAGGGAACAGCCACTTTTCCCTCCACACACTGACCAGGCTTTGCAGCAAAGGGAGGGCAGGTGGGCTGGAAGGGAGCAAGTGAGCAAGGACCCTAATTAACAATAGGTCCCAAACAGGAGGTTTTATAAATCACTTCAAGACAAAAGCAAAACCTTTAACGTGTATAGGGGAAAGCCTCATTTTTAATCTGCTGCTCTTCAATTATTTCAGTAGGACACATTCTGACCCTCAAAGCAGAAATACTGATGCCAGTCCTAACACCAAAACATAAATGCAGATAAAAAACAACTAAACGCAAGTTTGAAATGACAGACCCACAAGGAGAGTCACAGTTTTATCTCATGAAGTGATTATTTTGTGAGTAACTTTTTTGAGAACTGTGCTGTATTTTTTCAGGCACTGTCAAACAGATAATTATAATCATTGGCCTAAAATGTTTGCAGCTCAGGGAACTAAACAGGAAGATGGATAGCAGGACACAGCATATCATTAGAGTAGTTTAGCCTTCTTTTTCCTTCTATATTAGAACAAAATATCCCAGTCAGGCTAGAAATCTCATTTTAGTGAGTTCTGCAGAAGTGAATAAAACTGGCAAAGGCATATATTTTGTTAACTCTACAACAATATTACAATTATTTTCCACAAGGAAAATAAAATAATCATATTCAGTTTAGTATTTAGTGATAGTTGCCTGAATTTAAAATATGTCTATGTGCATGCTATGCAAAAAATGTATACATATGTATATATTTTGCAGGTATACGTGTTAAGTCACAAGATTTATTTGCCAGGCTGATCATTATTAGTTTACTAATTTCTTACAGATGCCAAATGTAGAAGTCACTTTCTTCTGGGTAAGATGAACTGGTTAACTAATCTCTCTCCAAGCTTGAAGTGCAATATTTACTGTAATATCCCATTCCCTTTTAAAGTTTGTATCTATTCAGAAAAAGTTGCAATGAATAGCAGGAAAAATGTTTCAGCAATCAATTCAAGAGACAGATCAACTAATCATATTCTGCCACTCATGTTTCTCTGGGTGATAATTTATTCTGGTAGCAGTTTCAGTGCTTTCAGATGCTCAGAAAAAGGTACTGTTTCTCAGAACATGTTGATCATTCCACTTTGAAAAATTTATAATCTGTAGGAAATGAAGGAACCTCAGTTTAGACTTTCAGAAGCCAATGCTTTTCTATTTAAAAATAAAGAACACTTAGTAGTTTGAGGCTTTAGGTTTTTTAAAATTTTTAGATTTTTTTTCCTCATAAGCAATCTTTATTACCAAATTTCTGCACAAAATTTCTGCATTAAAGATACAAAGTTTTGAAAGACATATGAAAACACAGCCAGACTTTCATTTATGCTTATACTGGGGAACAAAAATATGAGTATGACAAGGCAGCAAAGCACATACAAGAGAAAAAGCACCACAGGCACCCAACTTAATGAAAAAGGGAGCAAAAAAGGCATTGGATGCTGTGGACAGGGAGTAGGCATTTAAATCACATACACATCATGAACCAGTTGTACAAGGGAAGAAAAATGAGAATTTGAGAGTTACAAGGTCAGCTGACAGCCTGCAGTACATCAGTTAAATTACAGAGCCACAACACAGGCAATACAATGCAACTTCTTGGCTCCATGAGCTTTCCCAGTGCAGCACAGACTCCAAAGTGCTCCATGGAACAGGGTGATGTTAAAGCAAGGGATGTTACTACAGAAACTAATCAAGTTTCAGAAGTACTGAAATCCATATGAGAATAGTTTGGGGTTATTTCCATCATTTCATGACGTATCAGTTGAGAAGGCACTAATTACTGCTCCTAGAGCAGATTCCTGATTACCTGCTGGTATGTGTTTAGATTCCCCAAATCACTCTAAATACAAGGTGTACAGGATTGCCCCATTTAAATCAGTGAGACTCCTCAGTTCACATTATACACACCCTTAACAGCTCAGCCCCTGGATCAGGACTTACCGCAGGAAATAAGCATTAAGTGGTTGCCACAAATATCAGCAGAGGGTTGGCCAGAAACCAAGAATTCTATTTCACACAAAAAACATTGAGCTTTTGACACATTTTCGTTCTGAATTTAGAAATGAGGAATAATTTTAGCATAATTTGGGAAGGAATGGGGAACAAATTAGAGACTGCCCTGAGGAAGTACCCTCTTTCCAGACTCCCAGCTTGGACTACATTTAGAAAGTCAGTCAACAAGAACAAATACTCAAACCTTGGTGTCCCTTGTAACATAGATCTCTTTAATTAAGTTATCTATTTATCATGCAACCTTTCTGAGTTTTAATTGAACATTTCAGTAGGAGGGAAAAAAAAAGAGATTTGCAATTGACATTTCTAAAATATCTTGATGTTTTTAAAAAAGCCATTACTTTGTCGACCAGCTGCAATCAGCTGGCACTTTGTTCCGTCATGCAACTGCAGTGCAGGTAGTAAGTCTTATATGGATGGAGGTTTAAATCCAGGCTGTCACAATTCCTGATAGTGTGCCTCTGTAAATCACCCTTTAGTGAGTTCTTGCTGTGGGAATTACAGTCAGTATGTGCTCCACATTTGCAGAAAAAGTCACACTGCTTTAACTACTGTGGTTTAAGGTAACCCACTGCAACTGAGAGCACCAGAAATCAGAGATTAGCAAGGAGACAAAAACAGAAAACTGGTAGAACTGCGGCAAGGCTTTTATCAAGAGCAAGGCAGCTAATTTCCTAATCCCTCAACATCTAAAGTTTAGAGCAGTTTTAGTATTTAGTTTTGCCTTTTAAAGCTACCAGTGACCTGAGAACTTAATTGTTATTAATTCCATAAACAACTTGTATCATGGTCTAAGTACCAAAACATTTCCTATTTCCTTTGTCTGCAAGTTATTTTCCAGTAATCTTTAAATAAATGTAGTTATGTTGAAAACAAAATACAAACATGCCTCTATACAAATACATTTTCATTGATCTTCATAGGCTATTTAAAACAAATTTGGTTTTTATGTACCACAGTTTCTGCCTCTGTCTGCCGTCCCTAACTCTGAAATGTTACTACCGTTACCACTTGGAGCAAATGGAGATTATTTAAATCCATGAGCCCACAGGAACCTAGGCAGTTCCTATTAGCCAACACAGTTCATTAAATCAATGTGCTTATTTAATTCAGAATGCAAACGTTTCTCAAAAGTTACAGTGTTGGGAGAGTGCAGATGGTCTCAGAGTACATCTGGTGAAGGAGCTTCCAAAACTAGGGCTCCTCGACCCAGTGGCATCTTTCTTCCAACCCTCCATGAGACATCAGTTGAAAAGAAGCTGGAAGCATAGGATACAGCAAAGCTGAAAGTTATTTGGGCTCTTCTATATTTTTCCCACTTAAAAAAAAAAATCCCAAACCAATGAAAAACTCAATTTGCAAAGGTAGGATAAATTATGGGAAAGGGAGTGTGCTCTGTTTATTCTATTTCTACCTTCACAGTTTCTAAACACTCCCGGAGGAGAGCTCCAAGGGTGGCCATTCATCACCGAGGCCCTGGCAGCAGGGCTCTCTCAAGGAATATTTACAGCTGCAGAAATCCACGGACTACATTAAGAAACTCTAATCCAATAATGATTAGCTCCCTTTTTGCTCTGGATCTCCATGGCCAGGCGCCACTTGGGCACCTGCTTTAATCACCGTTTTGTTTCTGTCTGCACTGCTGGTTGTGGTACACAAGCCCACTTGGCACAGCAGAGCACAAGGTCACTGCTAACTTAACCACAGATTCTGACATTTTTCAATGGAGTTTGTCCCTCTGCCAGCCATGAGCTGGCTCTTGAAATCAGGCTTTTCGCATGACAACCTGCATTGTTGAAGTTCAGAGTACAATTTGCACAGCAGCATTTCTTTCCAAGTTCTGCTTTAAGAAAAATCTTTGCCTTTACTCAATTTTTGATTTAGGCTCCTTTTCCTTTGGTCTCTTCATTACCTACTAGAATGGTTGTTAACATAAACTACCTGTAAATACATATAAATTTAGCAAATAAAAAAAACCCCTTTCCCACTACTCAGCTAATACAATATTTTTTCCTGAGAAACACCAAACATCACACCTAAAAAGCCAGCATCTTTCTTTCCCAAAACTCTGCCCAAAAAGCCTACTTTATTCTCAACAATGATGGAACTGTCTTCCTCAAAAATGCACAGAACTGCACATTTGCACAATTATTTTTCTTGAGTCTTGTCTCTTATCACCTCAGCTACAGCATTCACTTAAAACACATTGAGTTCTATCTGGAGAATAATAGTACACAAACTGAGCAAGAATATTCCATAAGGTGCTTAGGAATTCTTTGTTCGTTGACTCCACTGTCATTGGAAACAGCATTTTATTGTTAATTTTTAGTTTACATCTACAGAATACCCAGATCTTCCTTTCTGTCAGAAACCATCAACAGAAGTGATCAATTTAAGTGATTTTTCAGGGTTTCCAGCCCCCAGAAAGAGCTGCAGCCTGTGGGACAAGCTGGGTCAATGCTCTCCTCTTGCAGCTCACTCCAACAGAGATCAGTGGATTCACCATAATTGAACAATATGGATCACAGTCACACAAAGAAAAGGCAAAATCGGCCTGAAAAGGATGAACCAATTATAATTATTTCCCCTAGACTGAACCCACTTCTGATCTGATAAAACATATTTGAAGGAACTTTTGAAGGAAGCTGAATCTTAGCACAAAACGAGAAAAGTTGATATGAAAAGTATGAGGTTTTCAGAATTGCTGCATACATAAGACCAGAACTTGGCATTTAAAATTTAAATACATTATTTTAATATAATTATTGAATATAAAGATACCTAATGTTAATACAATTCTTGTAAATTTGTTAATAACCATTTTATACGTTTCACAATATAAACAACGTTCAGAAAATCACTTTTGCGAGCCAATGTAGGATCTTTTTTCCTACCTTGCTAAAATTTAAATTAAACTTTTCAAGCAGATCAGGTGCATTATGTATAACATTGTCACTGAAGTTTGCTAGTTCACCACATCTTTTACATACCTGCATTAGCAGAAATCTCGTTTCATTTTAAGTCACGGCTGTATAGGTTTGATTTCTGCATATAGAAGCAATTTCAAAATACAAAGCTTAGTTTTACCTAATATTCATTTGATAGTTTGATGAATTATGCATTTAAAAGTCAAATGCCAATCCATTTCTTTTATAATCAAGTCCATGTTTAAAAACTGTTATAGATTATTTGCAAGGAATTAGAAAAGGAGCCTTCTGCTATCCTTCAACTGGAACCAATTTATTTCATTAAACAGAAATCCATATTTCTATCCTAATTTAAGTCTGAAATTTCAACTAAGCATATCAGTCTTCATTTCATTATGATCCTTTGATTTAAACCCTCCTAGACATCTGGAATATTTGGAACAGGGCCACTCAAGCCAAAGCAACGTCATTCATAGACTACATAAATAGTATTTCATGCAACTTTAGTCCGTACATAACTTCATGATTGTGCTGAGTCAACCCCTTCCCACCACATTTAAAAACCCAATACCTGTCCATACTACAATCAGAATGGAGTGTCCACTTAGATCTGAAAAGAAATGGCCAAAATAATGTACATATTCATGCACAGGAATGACAGCAAAATACTTCAGGTTAAGTATTCCAAACACTGTTCATCTGTCACGCACCAGTCTGCAATCAGATGGGTACAAATGTTGTTAAGGTTCTTGCACAAACACTGATTTATTCAGTGCCTATTTAGAGAGGATACTAAATATGAAGTACCACCTCTCCAAATAAAAGGCATGTATTGCATGATTTTAATATAAAATGTACATAAACTCTTTCCGAGCCCAGGAGAAATAATTGCACCACAGAAATGCAAAAGACAGATAAAGAAGAGTGTTTTTAGCAGTGTATTATTAATTCACATAAATCACAGCTCACGTTGTTTGGGGGGGTTTTTTTGTAAGAATTTTCCCACTGAATACTCAGAACTCATTCAGACCACAAGGGTAACATTGACTCCTTCCATGAGCCCCACTTCATCAGCCAGGCCTTGCAGGGCTCATATTAAGCAGCTCACTGGCCAAAAAATACAAACCAGTGTGGAGCTGGGCCTTCAAAATTTGCTATTGTAACGTTATCTTCTTCTATCGATCTTGTGGTGTGCCAGATATTACGAAAAAACACAAAGTTCGACTGTGTTTTCTGTTTGAGGTTTTTGCAGCTGGGGGCATTTTGGGGGCTTGGGGATCGGTTTTTATCTGTTTTTGAGGCAAGGTAGCTACTAATGACTTCCATTTCAACTAAGCAAACAAACTGCCTTTCAAATCTATGAATTGCCTATAAAGATCTTTCTTCTAAATTTTTCATAGAAGATCGTGGCCATGCTTTATAAACTTTATTTCTTCCTTTCTGCTACATTTTCTTAAATTCGTTGAAAGCTTTTTTTAAATATTTCTCACTCAATTACTTTAATATTTCTCCCTTCCTCCTCATGGAAGGGGGCCCACAGTAATATTTTCTGTTTCACAGATTGTTACCTATCCAACCACAATCCTTGTTTCTGTGGAGACTGAGGGGAAAAAACTTCCAAAACAGAAAATGTAGAATGTCAATATGATTTTACATTTCTCAGGCAGATTATTCTTCAAAAATAATTAAAATTTCATACTATTTTCTTACTTTTCACCTCCCTTAGGACAGAATTGACAACTAACAATGCTTATTAAGTTTAACTGCATATATCATATAATTCCTGATTGTGGGTAGTGTGATTGTTTCATTTCAGCATTCTGAAGAGAGTTTTGTTTGGTGTGGGTATTTGTTGAGGACTAAACAGACTTGCTTGTCAAAATAAGGCTGAGCTTTTTAATTTTTTGCTCATTAAATGATTCTGAAGGCAAACATGTAAAGCCTCAGGTATTTGATTGCCATCCTAATCAAAGCACAGACAGGTTATGAGAATGTTAATTAGAGCAAACTATAGCCTTGAAATGAGTTAAAACATAATCATTCTTGCTCAAACTGTGTTTTTCTTATATGCATGTTTCATTTTCATACTTGTGGCTCCTACACTGAGTCAGATAAAGACCAAGAGAGAAACTAGTTCCTTCTGCTTAGTTACTATACAAACACCCACTCAAATGTGTATTTCCACTGGTTCCCAAATGTGATCACCCCTTTCCTATAGAATATCCATGCTGAGATTAAAGGCTACCATGGAAAAACCCCAGTTGGAATTAAGCAACATTAAAAGTACCTTGGAGTACACACAGGTAACTCCATTTCTTAAAATCTGAGAATGAATTCCAAAACGTGTTGCATTCCAGGCAAATCTTTAAATACCTAAAAATTCCTTATCACAGGAATGTGTATCAAAATGCAAGCCTAATTATCAAATGGGTGGTTGTGTGTCCAAGGGCACTAAAGTAATAGAAAAAAGTTGAATAAACCAAACATTGCTCCATCTCCTGTACAGAATCCAGGAAAGAGGGGTTTCTACCATTAAGGGTAAAAAGTGAAGTCAGAAAGCACAGCTCCACTCCTGGAGAGCATGACTGTTCCATCTGACCAGAAAGGAGTCCAGCTGGAGATCTGAGTGGTCAGTGGGAACAACTGAGGGATGTTCCAAAACTGAAGACTAAAACACTCCTGCTACAGACCTTACAGCTGGATCAAGGAAGCAGAAGATCCAGATTTGGAGCAGTGAACTATTCTCCTTCACATTCTCTGTCCTAACGCACTGCCAATTCTTGTCACACAGTTTTACAGCACTCCTCAAGACTCACACAACCTGTATCTACACAGAACTAAATAGATGTAACCAAACCCAGAAAGAAAAGACTAGTTTTTGTTAGGTCTGACTCCTGTTTTATCCATTTACAGGTTTGGAGAAGTGTGTGTGTTATGCAGACTTCTGTATTGCTCTGCTCAAGAACCAACTTTTTCAGGGTTGTAGGCTGATTTTCAAGGAGTGTCCCCAAGATACCAAGATTTCTAGAGAGCAGAAATTTTACATTACTGGGTGTTGTTACAGAGGCATTATGTGTATTCACTGCATCTTACAGGATATAAAACACTGCATGAAATACACCTTTTAAATGTAATTTCAGGCTCATTATCAGCTGCCTTTGTTTACAGATACCGGTATCTTTTGAGTCTGCTGATAATTGCTTCTGACTTGAACAGACAGCATCTCTGCTGATCGATTCCAGTTCTGACATGTTCTGATTTGGAAAAATAAACTTGAAAGAAACTTTTCAACAGAATTAAAATTGTATTCATTCAGCTCTAGGTTGAGAAGGAATCACTTAAATAGAAGATTGCATGTTGTAGAAATGCTCTGCTATTCCATAAGGAGAGAAATTAATAAATAGAAAAGATATACAGGTAGCAAGGTTTTATCATGAGCTTAAAAGACAGAACAAAGGCACTTGAAGTTCAAAGAAAGTGAAACCTGTGAGGTAGAAAATAAACCTGATTCCTTTTTATGTAAAAACACTCTCAAGTAGTTCTCCAGTTGGTTTTTACCTGCTTTGAGGGATTTGCATAAAAATTTCATGTATGTGACTTACAAAAACTGCATCACCAGTGGCCAGTGATTAATTCCAGCCACAGAAAGCAAATCACAAAACTGCACTGACAGACACTGCAGCCAATGTAATAAGGGTCTGACTCTGTTGTTAAAAATCAAGGAGATCCCAGCACACTTCCCAGCCTAAACTGATGTCTGAAGTTGCAGATAGCAAGAAATAATAATAATAACAGTGATAATTATGTCAACTTCAGTAACACTAAAGCAAGATTTTGCTAGATTAGGTGGGACTTAAGCTCAGTGCCTCAGACAAATGTTATACTGCCCTTCATAAGAGTTTAACACAGTGGTTCCAGTGTTGCAATTATCTGTACTGCAAGATTAACTCTGATTTTGGAATGCTCACACACTGCATGAACATCTCTGCAACAGAAAACCTCCTTAAAATGGGAAAAATAGATTCTAAATGCATTGCACATTAAATGATTTGTGTTTTGCTTTATCAACCACATAAGTAGGGGTCTGAGTCAGATTTTTTAGAAACAGTCCACTCACAGCAGTAACAAAAGCTCTTTTCTGTTTTTGTTTCAGTTGCTCGTTCCAGTAACTTAAAATGACACGTGGAAGAAGAGACAGCAGAAGTGAGAGGCTCAAGTCTTTGGGCACAAGGCACAAGTCTCTTCACTGAAAAGTACACAAAAATTCTACCCACACATGGAGAAGCTTTGTCATTTGTGGAAAGATCTTGGCCAGTATGAGATGTTTTGATCATCATTGATGTATATGCAGTGTGTTTTCTGCACAGACCCCCGTGAATTTCCACTCTGTTGCTTCCTAGCAAGTTCTCCCCATCTTCTATCGGGGCATTTAACTCTACCTCTCCAGATACAGCACACAATTGTGTTTACTGTGGTTCTCATCTTGATGATCTGAGACCATGTCACTGTTTTATCAAGGTTATTTTACACTCTCTCTGCTTTTTCAGGAGATTCTTCCAACATAAGAAAACTCACTTCAAACTCTACCTCCAAATTTACTAAGAGTGTTCTCTATTCCACCAGCCAACTTTTTATTAAAACACTGAGTAAGGCTAGAGCATCAAAGCCAGAAAGGCTACATCATCAGTTTTGTGACCCTAGGCACTAAGAAACAAGCTAAAAAGTCTCTAATAAATTTAGTGAAAAATACAAATTTTGAACTAAATAGCTTGTGTGTCCAAGAGGACACAACAAGGCTGATCAGACTCACAGGGAAGCACATTTTCTGACTATATCCTCCCTGTTTAATAATACCTACTGCTTTTTAACCACGCATTAATGGAAATCCAGGAGCAGAGATGTGATCACAGGCTCTTCCTCCCAGCACAGAGCTCCTGCGCCTTCACAGGGGATCCCCAGCAGGTTCAGAGCAGCACCGAGCTCCTGCCAGGAGCACACAAATACCTGCTCTGTGCTGCACTAACACCATGTTTACCTGAGGCCTTGCTAATTTGTACCCTCCCCAGGCAGTTGTCAGGTAACACGATTTTACACATTTGTGAGCTAATTCAGAGCCCCAACACAAAAACGCTGCGTTAGGGAACAGAACACATATTGTAACACTCCCAGCAGGCACCGAGATTGGCAGGAAAATGCTGTTACCTCCTTCTTCAGGCTAGAACTTCCCTGAAAAATGACGTTCTGTTGTGAATTTTGCTTGCCATTCCTTTTCTAAAACAGACCACTTAAAAGGTGGAATATATAACCACAAAAGGAATATACAACTATTGCAGCCCAACAAAGTTGATACCAACAAAAAAGAGCTAGAAAATTCTTTTGCAGACTCACCTGTGGGGATGGGTTAGAATCCTAAGGGGTTGATTTTTTTTTAACCCTCCTCAGCTTTGTTGCCCAATTCAGGCTGTTAGTCATATGCTGCTGGCTACCAAACTTTAAAGAGCTTCTCAGCATCGATGGAATTATGTCTTGTTCTCTGCAGAATCAGATATAATGAAGTTGCTCATTAAAAATAATGAGCTGCTTTAGTAATGAGCCCTGATGTACAGCTTTGGTCTGTGGAATATCTTATTTTCAATTGAAACATAATTAGATTCAATTGAGGTCCCCAAGTTGGGATATTAAAGGTAACCGCAAAAATCACACTTAATTACGAAAACTGAATACTCTGAGACTTTCAAAGGCTCCCTAATACCTATAGTGTTGAAATATTGGTAAATACTAGTTAAAAGAAATTAATAATGCCAAAATTATTGAGTAACAGTCCCTAATTGTTTACAGAATTAGTGTTACATGACTCAAGCCATTACATTTACACCCAACTGCCTGAGGACAATTGTTTACATGTTCACAGTTAATGGCTTGAAATTCAGCTGTTTAACTCAAATGGTTTCCACTGACACCAGTAGGAATTGGAGAAGCCTGACACTGAAAATCCAGGCCATTAATTTATGCACAGAGTTTAAATTTCTCTTAGTGCAAAGTACATAAAATTACAGGTATTCCAGCCATGGGATGAAAGCAAATATCCAGACACAGGTGTCACAGGATGGAGGAAATACCAAAAGGTGATGCAAAAAAACCAAGCCTGCAGCAATGTCTTTGCATGAGGTCAAACGTAGCACAGCCAACAAGTGACACTGATGCCCATCTGAGAGTCTCTAAGTTGTTGCTTATCACTATCAGCACTGGGAAGTCAAAACGAATTTTCTAAGTGACAACAATATCTAACACCACCAAAATTTTAAAAGAAATAGCCCAGGCTGTCAAGTTACAGATCCTGCTGACTTCCACACATCTCCACTGACATCCCCTCTGGCAGGATCTCTTACCCTGACTCTCTTCCTTCCCTTCAGCAGCTGCTCTATTCACACAGGCACAGCCACCAATGCTGCAGAGTTTGAACACACCAGGGCTGATCGTGGCCTTAAAATGCTTAAATATGGTCTGTGAACCTCACTATAAATATCTGTTTGATGCACAAGATAATCAATTAGCACTCCCAGCGTAGGAAAAAAAACCAAAACCAAAACTCAAACAAACAAAACCCCACAGTAGAAAGGCAGAAAAGCTGGAATAACTGCTTAAGACCATATAAAAACTTATTCCCCTTTTCTCCTTGTTTGCAAATTCTCTTGTAATTGTTTTAAGCCTTTTAAAGTTACATACAGCAGGCAAAGATGTAAGCACCCCTACATAATTTTGTACATTTTATAAGGGTGTTTTTACTCTTTATGTGGTGGACTTTAATTATGACCTACAAAATGTACAGTAATAGAAAATGCAATTTTTTCCCATCTTAATCCTCATTTTTCAATCTTCTGCTTTTTAATCATTTGCTTCATTGACCACTTACTTGGTTAATTTCACTGAATTATTACACTGAGCCACAGAATATTGTACTTTTATCGCTGAGCTTAGAAAGCTAGCTCATTATTGAACTTTAATAACTTTAAAATAGACTTTTGCTTCAGCCAGGAAACCTTATAAAAGTGTTCTACTACATTTACCATGGATTGGGTGGAGGGCCTTTCTTTTTTGTAGTACTTGAAATACTTTATTTCTAAATAAAAATCACGGTGTATTGTTACCATCACATACATCATTAAAACATAGAATGGCAAAAAGGTCTCGGATTTTTGGATACACAAGGTCACGCTTTCACAGGTGTTCTTTCTCCTTTAGTTTTGTGTCAGGCCTTAGCTACAGTGCCATTGCATTGCATTTTCCCAGAAAAGGGGGTTGCAGGGAGTTTCCAGGATGTCAGAGGCACCAGAGGCAGGGGATGTCACTGGTCAGCTCAGCTCCTTGAGCAGCACTGCGCAGGGGACAGAGGCAAAGCAGGAGAGCAGTGCGAAGCAAAGACAGCTTCCTTGAGAAAAGCAGATATTAAACCACTGGCAATAAGGAAAGAAACCTTGTGCAGGTGTGAGAAAAATCAAGATCTGCAAGGAAAAAAGATAAAGTGAAAGACCTTGGAAGAAGATAAAGATTGACAGTGTGTCAGGAAGGCAAAGACAATTCTGCCTTCCCTTGCAAGGAACAGAGCTTCAGGTGACAGAAGCGAGTAAGTGTTTATGCTGCAGGTACCAGGGAAAATGGGGATCTGAAGGGAAAAGAAAACAAGGAGAAATTAACCAGAAGGTAAAAGCATCTCAAAGAACCATGGAGCAGCCTCAATGGGGCTTCCAGCTGCAGAGCAAGAGAGGAGAAGAACAATAGTCTGACAGGGAAAGCACACAGGAGAAAATAAAAGATCGCTTAAAGCAACTAAAGCAACACTTAAAGCGATGTAGAACGCACAGATTTCTTTCCCGTTCCCACCCTTACCAATGCAGATGTTTGGCAAGAGAACAGAAGTTAAGAAGGGTTTCAGTCAGGATATTTGCTCTGGGTAGCCTGTGGAAGTGATGTGCATTGAGGGCACACAATCACCAACTCCAGAGTTACACTTGTAGTTGAGCAAAAATACAAACCCTCTGCACTGCTCCCACAAATCCACTCCACAGCTCCAGTTACCTTTTGTTTCTACAGCAATAGCCCTAAACTGAACAAAACAAAAAAGTAAATTATATAAACCCTAAGCCGCTACCAGGTAAATAACAACCTGCCAAGAAACAGACCAACAATCCTCATAGCTTCATTCCTCCCTGTAGATAAATTGTTTGCCACCTCTAAATAGTTGGACTCTCACTAAATACCCCTCTAAAAGTGACCCAGAGCAACTTGATCCCCTCCAAATCCACCATAAGTTGAGTTGCACTTGTTATCCCAAATTCATCAACTGCAATTCATGTGTTTTCAATTGAGGTTTTAAAATGTTCAGAATTTTTTTTATACAGCCATTAGATTTTGCTGTTACAAGTATGTGAAACTAATGATAACCAAACACAGAAACGACAGAATTACTGCAGCTTGAAATGCCTGGGTGTATATTACATTTTGAAGTTTATGTCATAATATACATCACATAGTAGCTGGCTGTAATGAATAGTTATTAACAGAGAAAAATTGCACCAGGAGACATTGCAAATCACTGTTACAGTTAGCATTAAAATTAAATATTCCAAAAGTTATTGTTAAAATATACGTAATATATTTCTCAGAAAAAAATACATTTTACTGTTAAAGAGGACTGGTTGGGTTTTAGTTTCATATTTAGCATTTCCTAGTCCAGAGAACAGTGAAGTAGCTACAATTGCATTTTATTTTAATGCTGCATTTCCTTTGGGCAGACAAATTCCCCAGGCATTAGAAGACAGAAAGTACTAAAACCTCAGGCCATCTTCAAACACAAAATAGTAAAGGAGGAATTTAAGAGATATAACAGACCAAGGCAAAACAGGAGTTCAGACTTATGGCAGTACCACCAAGCAGCTCAGTGCAGCACCGTGCTGTTCTCAGCTCAGGACCTGGAGCTGTAACTGGATTTTCTCACTATTACACTCGAGGTAATTATCCCACCTCCCTGCAGGATCCAGCAGCTCACCCACAGCTTCTCTCTGCCTGCTTTCAGCTCCAAAGCTGGGTTGTTAACTAGCTCAGAAATCTATGTATAGCACTCCAAAGCACAGCCTGGACCATGGGCAAGCCCAAAGTCTGAAAAGCAGCAGTTCTGGGCTGTTCCTGCCTCCAGCACCTTCAGCGAGAGCAGGCTCAGTGCAGCCAGTGCCACATTCTGACCCCAAAACTCGAGGCCATAGACATGTTTCAATTGAGAACCACCCAACATGAGCATTTCGTGGCAATCAGGCTTCTTTCCAGCCAAATTAAAACACAGATTTTGCTTTCAGCAGTTCGGTACCACAACTATAGATTTAAATGCAATTTCTCTAAAAAAAAAAAATAATTATAATCTCCAAACAGTCTTTGAAGAACTCATACATTTATGTAAATGTGCAAACCTTATCAGAGACCTGACAAAGGCAGTGCCAAGCCAGCAGCTTTCTAGTAACCTGAAAACTATTGATATTGATACAGCCTTCAAAATTAGGCATCCACACATCTCCAGTTAAATCTTGAGGAGATTAAGTGTCTCCTCTACTGTGAAGCCCCAGCAAACCTCAGCATTCACATAGGGCTAATCTAAATTAGTATATAACTGCCAGAGGAAGGGTCAAGCAGGATTATCAGTGAAGCAAATTCTGATTTATCTGGATCTGTGCTATTCAGATTCTTTTATGCCATATCCTTATTAAAAGCACTCACTAGCAGTGAGATCATCTTAGCCATGCAGAGTTAGAGCTATTGCTCACAAAATATGTTTTAAGAAGGTGCCATTAGTATAAGAACACAAGAGATAAGAGCTCTGAAAAACCCGAGGTTTCAAATATTTGTCAGAATTCCTGACATGAGATAGAGCTGCCCTCAGAAACTGCAGCATTAATGCATAGCACTTTCAGTGGGATCATATTCCTGACAGTGATATTCCACATTCTTCTCAGCATCCTCCCACTAAACACAGCTGGGGCAGAATTAAACTGAGCAGCAGAGACAGAATTTGGAAACTCAAAGGATACACCAAGTAGTAGTAAAATTCAGTGGCTCCTAACTCAGTGCTGTATGTTGGGATCACACTCTAACCCACAGGCATTCCCACTGCAATACAGCAATGGTCACAGCCCAGTATCTGCCAATAATCAAAATAAAATAAAATAAATGGGGTCACTGAGTCCTATCCCTGCTGTCATACCTGTGTGATTTCAGTCCAGTGGCAGGCTTCACAGCCTTCCCATGGAACTTATTCATGATTCACTATCCTCAGTGTTAATAGAAATGTTTTCAGACTCTCCCACACTTAAATTTAATCCCATTATGCTCTATCCCATCAACACTTGTAGGTCTTAGAACTGGAGATGTGTCTTTCTTCACCTCCCCACTGACACCTAATAAGCAACAGCTCTTCCATTGTTTACAACACTTGTAGCTCTCTGCCTCACCAAAATTCTCTGTTTCCCTGTGCCTTTCAGGGAATGTGATGCTGAGCACTGAACACAGCCCCTCATCACTGCAGAAAATGCAGGAACCCTTCATGCATCTCACCCAGTACGTGCCAGCTTAGGTATTACATTATGCAACACCCACAAGGACTTAGGCAGGGAATGATTTACACATCTGTCCTCTGAAACCGAGGCCCAAATCTATTCTCAATCCATAATGACAGCAAAATGTTATGAACTACAGATACTACAGCTTCTAGCACTAATTCACACAGGTTCATATTACAAAGGCTTACTACTCCGTGCTGCTGGAAATTTGCACGTTCTGCAACGTTAAAAACCTGTAATTGTCAATCCACACTAAAAAAAAGATTCAGCATATAAAAGTAAGGCACATTTCCAGCAGCATATAGATTTGTTAATCTAGCAAAGCATTAAAATCTTTAAGGGAACCACTCATTATTAAATTAGGCACACACATAAAGAGTTTGTTGGGATGGTAGAAGAAAATACTAAGAGGCAGAGTTACTTCTACATTTCCTAATGTATTTATGTACCTTGGTCAAGAGGCTTAGGAACAATATGAGGCAAGCCACAGTCAGGGACAAACTTCAGAGACACAGCGTGCCTATTTATAAACATTTCTAACTACGCCACACTGATTTGTCAAGTTACTTGAGTTATTGTGAGAGATTCATTTATTACCTGTCCAATTTTACCTAAAGAGCACAGTTCTCCATACACACACCACCGTGTCTAACCATGCATCAAAATCAATAGTTCCATCAATAAAATTACACCTAATTTTCAGTCATTCAATATTCTTGCACATCATCTATTCTGGGCACTTCTTTTATGTTGACAAGAAAAACAGAAGTGCTCTATTAGATTTTTTTCCCCTCCAATTAAATTAGCACCTCACAAATACAACTAATACATCAATTAGGCAATACTATTAAAAGCATCTTAAACCAATAAAAATCAAACCCTGCATATTCTGACTTTTTGAGCATACATATTAAGTGACAACTTAATAAGCTCGTAAGATTCTATCCAGTGTAACCCTGCCAGTGTATTCCCAATATTTATTCTAAAGGTGGGAGTGTAAAAAGGCACTTTGTATAAAGGTAAAAAAATCAAGAATGACTTTAGGTTAACCACTGCAATTCAACACAGGCTATGCACATTCTGGACTCACCTGTTGTCTCTCCCTGCTGCTCCCATCCTGTAGGCATGAGGCCAGCAGGCTTCCCAGTCAGATTATTCTGTAACCCATTTAAACCTGATTTCCTTTTTAATTAATAATGGGAAGATGATAAAAATGTTCTTTGGTGTCTAATTTAAAATTTATTTCTGAAAGCTTAATTTTTCAGTATTATATTTCCTTTTTTTCAATTCATTTAATGCTTTTTTCTAATTGAGCAAATTCAATTAAATTCGGATCCCTGAGAGTTTATTAAGCCTTTTCTCCACTGAATTAAAGAATATATTCCTTTGAGATACTGATATAAAAGTAGACCTGTATTGCAACAGCTCGGAGCACAAGTTAAATAACACCAGGACAAAGTGCTTACTACACATAAATAAATCCACAAGACCATGCAGTTAGCACTGAGGGGCAGCACCGAAGCCAAAAAGTGTTTTTCAATAAATTCTACTACAATTACAGAGCAATACAGTCTGTGGCCACTCTCAGCACAAAACAATATAACAAAGGCACAATTAGGCAGCAAACACTATAAAGATTTCTTCTGGAAGAAAGGGCCTTCTTGAAATTTGAGGAGATTAATTCAGGCTCTGCTGTGCCCATGGATATGGGCTGGTCAAATGCAAGGATTTTAATCTGTTTAATCTATTTTTCAAGGGTTCTGTTTTCTTCCTAGTCTTACACTACACTCACAAACTACTTTCATATGTTTTAGTTTTAATGAATCATGGCAGTGTAAAATGAATTGCAAAGAAATTAAACCAAAAATGTGTACGTGACTTATTCAAGCAACCTTACAGCTGCAGGCAAATTGTGCAGCTATTAGAAGCAATTAGAAGGCCACACCTGAGAAGCAGGACCAGAAAACTCTACCTTGAACACAAAGAAAAGCACTAGGAAGTCACATCTGGAAAGCATTTTCAGGAAGCTTTCTTAATTAAGAAAAAAGTCTCCTAATAAAAGTCACCAAGGGGTGGGGGGACAAAAATCACTGCATAAGCACCTAAAAATACCTCCCAGAGGTACAAGCCCAGACTTAAATTCTGGTGGCCGTGGCTAAATACGTGCATAAGCAAGTTCAGCCAGCATGTCTGGGCTACACTTTCTTCCAAATGCAAGTGCTCTGTCTCTTCTCCCCACCTGATCAGTGCCCACCTCCCCCACAGCCAGCTGGACCATGGCAGACAAGGATGGAAAGAGTTTGGGAAGGGAAAAGGTTCCCTTACTCACGTGGAGACCCTGCTCTACTGAGTAATTTCCAAATATAGAGGAGGCAGAGGGTCTTTTTCCCCAGGAGTTTGAGCTCTGTATGAAGCAAAGCAGGGCTGGACAAGACAGTGGTGCAGAGCTGCATCTGCAATCAGCCAGAAATGTCAACTGTGACAGTCATAGATGGAGAGGACTGATCAAAAATAAATTACTTTGACACATTTAATGCAGTCAAATCTCAAAAGTTAAGAAACGAGGGGAAAAAAGAAGAATTTGCATATTTACTATATTCTTCTTGAAAACCACATTATCATACATGCAGTCATGCATTCCCAAGTAGAGAACACTACAGACAGCTGCCTTAATCTTCAGTGGTAATTTAATAATAAGCTGTATTTGTTTTGTAGATGAGAAGGCAAACTAAGAATATTAACACTCCAAGCATGTGTAATTAAATTAACAGTCAATCGATTGCATCTTTCCTATTCCCTCGGAAAAATGGTAGTGTTCAAATTAGCTGAGCAAACTTGTGGTGTGTGCCTCTCCCCTTAAGATTCCTATTTCCTTCATTCCCTACAATACACTTCAATGCTTCCCAGCTTCATGTCTCTTACTCCTGCCTTGGACAGAGGCCAGCAGCCCTCCCTAGCAATGATGGGGAGAGCCAGAAGAGGACCCACGACACTGTGAGCCTGTCTTCAGGTGGAAAACTGGTATTTTTCCAGTATAAAATGAAGCAACGTGTGTGTTGCTGTTAGTTAGGCTGCCCTTGGCTTCTGGGAGAACTTGTTTCACAGCAGCAACAAAAAGCCCTGTCCCAGAAGAACTGGTAGGGCTGGGACACGAGGGAAGGTGCACAAAATGTCTCCCAAGACAAGAAAAACTTTAGTTTGAGATATTGTACTTCACCTTTCTCCCAATCCCTCTGTCACATTATTTGATTTATTCCAGTGTTGCCTCAACTTAGCTTGAAGCTCTGCTCCAAAGTGCAAGCTTTTCAGCTCAGCTGAGAAATAAAAGAGTGCAAACTGGCATTCCCCACATTTTTATTTATGCCTTTTGCATCTCCTTAACTTCATTTTTCAGCTGGAGTATCGGTTGTCAGCTTAAAATAATGAGCTGATAATTAATTCCAAAAAATGTGCAACTGGACCCATTACACTGCACTCCTAACTCTGTTCCTCCCCAAATCATGAAGGCTGACCTCAATGTTCAAGTGTCTTCGTATGACTAATTACAAAATTTCTGACAGAAAAGCAGACGTGTTATATTTCAGTTTTCTTGCTTCTAAACAGCTTTGAAGTGTTTAGGCCACACACTGGTGTTGAATTTGAATGTGCTAAATTAAGCCATATATTAGGAAAGACAGATAACCTTAAATCATTAAAGTTCTCAGTTGAGATGCATAAAACATCAGGGAAAAAAAACCACAACAAAACAGCATAGTAGATCTGGGCATAGGGCACAGAAAATGTCAGTCTTTTGCATAAAAATATCTTCTCAACTCAAGCAAGCAAGTGGTCCAAGAAGGCTGAACAGACCAACACCAAGTTGCATTCCCTTTCCTCCTCCTCCTCCCACAGCAGCACTTTCCCATCAGCTCCGTTCACATATTCTCCACCACTCCTTCTCCTGAGTATCTCACAACACACATCTCAATTTTCTTGTCCAAGGCAGTCACACCTTAGACAGACCAAGTACCAGAATCTGGGCACAGCAAATCAGTTTTCCCAGCAGAAGCTCCCAGTAAAGCTACAGAGTGCAAGAGTACAGGGCACCAGAAGGCAGAGTCTCCCTGAGTAAGGGATGTAGGAACACAGCATGCAGCCAGTTCCCACCTCACCAGCATGTGCTCAAGCAGACAGTGGTTCACATCAAACTGTACAATAAGGATCCTCTGGGAAGTAAGCCTTTAAATGGGTCTTAAGCTGGGGAGATAGAAATTCAGGTCACCAAATCAGTAGTCATTTGTGAGGACTTTGCTGTTACACATTCTAGCTCTAGTTCCTATCCTATTTATCATTAAAATATTCAGGTGAACTCCAGTAGTGGAATAATGATTGGTACTCCTATACATAGAGCTGGATATCTACCTTTTAAGTATCCTACTCAACGCATTTAAGGGATCCACTCAAATTAGATTTGTATGAGATTTACTTGAATGAGGCTCTCTGCCCTTTAATCTCATCATAATAGATGGCAGCTTTCAAGAGATTCAAAATGCATGGTAACATTTACAATACATCAACTTTCCAGGGGCTGCGGAGAGTGAAATGTATGCTTTTAATTTACTCTGAAGCGCAAAGCTTTCTAGATTTTTTTTTTGAGCAATTTCTGCTTCAGAAATCAACATCTTTCCATCTGCTTGCTTGTTTTAGAGAAAAATTACTAATTTGGGCTGGCTTGTTACTAGTGAGGTGTATGCAGAATTAAAATGCTGTCTCTGCCATCACCTGGAGTTGCACAGGCTGTTTGTACACCCTAGTGGGGGAAGGATGCCAGCACATGGAGCTCCGACAGGATCAGCAGCTCTTCCATCAATAAAGAGAATATTGAGACTGTGATGCAAAATGACCACTGAGGCACACCTGCAACATCGGATTTTAATATCCAAATTGTGGTGAACTGGTTTGTGGGGACTTGAAAAAGCAGCAGCGAAGTCTGAAGACAGTGACGTTAATTTACATTAGAAAACATGCATAATTGTCCTCCCTTCAATCCCTCTTTCTTACATCTCCCACAAAGGCTGCAGAAAACGTGCTCCTCGGTAAGCAGCAAGCATGATCCTTGTGATCATATCACCACTACAGCCATTTCTTTCTTCATCACAGCAGCTCGTTGTTTCATTTCCTCAGAATCCACAGAACACACGAGTAACTCATACTTATGTGAGTAAAATAATTCACCACTACCTTCCCCCTGAAAACAGAAGCCCTATAACTATTAACTCTATTAACTATTAGCCCTATTAACTTAATTCCTGCAAAAATATAAATTAATAGTAATGGAAATGTGAGATGATTATTCACTCGGTTTCCATTCAAACTGAGTTCAAGCACATTTGCCATTCATTACAAAAGAAATGCAAGATTGCATCAAGTTCAAAACACTCTTTTCCTTAATTTGCCATCAAAACACACACCACAACAACAAATTCTGCAATTGCAATTTCTCTCAGTTCGTACACTACTCTGTAAAGAATATAACAGAAGTCATGGGATTTTTTTCTCCTTTTCATGTAATTCTTATAATTTTTAAACTCACTCAATATGCACACTATATTATCAAAAGGTTAAAATTATCTCATTTAGTTTATTCAAACTGAAGTTTAATTAAATACTTTTACTAAGATAATTCTTGTTACATGATTAGCAAGGGTTTTTTTAATAATTTTATGCTGGTATAATTTTCATGTTGGCCTTAAGCTTCATCTGTAGTACTATATCTCTAGTACAGATATCATGGCTTATCATTGGTTTTTTTCTCCTGTAATAGAAATAAATTTCAATTAACTGGAACATCACACCATAACATAATTCCTTTTCAGCACTTCAGTGTGGACTTTCCTGTTTCAACTGTGTTTAAAATAAAAATATAGAAGCAGCCTGAAAATCAGGCCTAAGTTCTACACATGGACACAGTACCTGTGATGTCCATCACTCAGCTTGTCCTTACCCCAACATGTTTTGCACTTACGTGAATCTCAACCAAATCCGGCAACAAATCTCCCACCTTTTGCAGGGAGGATCAGCAGAAATGCTGCTGCTGAAAAGCTGCATCTGAGGTTCTCTCTTCCCCACGGATGAGGAAATCAATGCACACTCATCCTGAGGGTATGAAGCCCCAGGAGAACCAGCCCCTGCGGTGTCACTGCTCAGGGAAATAATTGCTCAGTGGTCTCAGCACACGCCTGGGGACTGCCAGACAAACATGATTACAGACAGTGATCCTCCTCATGGGTTTTCCTTGGCCACCTATTGCTGACAGACTGAAAGCTCTTCCTAGGTACAAATCGCTAACCGCTTGCAGCTGGATATTTTTAAGGCACAAACGTTGTTTACTTGCAAGTCCTGAATGCACATTTACTACACAGCAGGAGAGCTGTTGATCCAACCAGTTCCATTCCCCTCCACTCCCCTGTGGCAGCTGTGTCTCACTGAACCACCAAATGTTAAACCTTCTTTCCTCACGTGCATAAAACTTTCACATCAGGGAGCAGAATGTATGAGTAAAGATATTTTTTATGTTTCTAAATATCAGTCACTAAGAAAATTATTAAAAAATAATTTTGACGTATAATCTTCATTTCACCCCTCACCTTCCTCTGCACACATATAGGTACATTGCACAGAATGGGTGGTCCTTTAAGCAAGTAGAATAATATCAAGGATAGGTGAATTTCTGGAATTTTTTTACGTCCAATCCATAAAAGAATGAAAAGGGACATCAAAAGAGGAAACATTCCCTCGCCTCATGTGGCTGGAAAACATTAAAAATGGGATTTGTTCCTTTGGATCTGTTCTCAATATGCTTTAAAAAAACAAGCTGATAAATTAAAGAAAAAAGTTATTACTTTTTAAGCTGCAGTTAAACGCAGAAGTAGTTTAAAATTAATATCTATGTGGAAATGACTAGATAAATCCAAAGATACTGACAGCCCATTCCCACTCACCATAATGAAATTGGTGGAGCTCCAACACAGCACTTCTCTCAGTCCTCACAAATTGATAAATTTATACACTTCCCAATTCTTTTTTATATTACAGAACATTGCCATATCTTAAGTCACAAGATAGCATTTGAAAAGAAACACTTTTGTCCAAACTAAGTGGGTTTTATCCATCTTTTCTAATGGTCCTTAACACAGGAGAGGTGAACATCAACTCTTGTGAGCCTTCTCTCAATTCTTTAGAACAGACCTTTTCCCTAAACTTTGCAAAAACCAATCTGTTTATAATTTTAACAGGATTTATAACAAGAGGTAAAGCAAACACTGGCAAAGCTGTTACCCGATTTCTCCTGTTTTTAATGCAATACAATAACCAATTGGAACTGCAAAACAAGTCTTTTCAGAAAGAAACTGAAAATTAGAAACATGGAACTAAAATAATAAAATCATAGATGACTGTTTTTAAACAAATCTAAGACAGAAATATTCATTTTATTCTTCCTGAATTAATCCTTATTAACATTTCCTGACATGTTCCTGACATATAGGATCAAAAATGAACCACTACATTTGGGTGCCTTTTATAAACAGTAATCCTTTCCCTGATGGATATGTATTAAAATCAGCTGTCTTAAATAATCCAGTTTCTCAACATTGCCTGTACGCACTTTTTTCTTCAGGATTTCATCATCACTTCATTTAGACAGGCACTTTTTCAAATCCATCCTATCCTTCACAACCTACAAAAAGGTGCCCTCCCTCCACTGGCCTTGATCCACAGTAATATGTTGAAAATAGAGATCCATTTTTCTTGCCAGACAGGGTGGATGGTTATCTCAAGTGAAAAGTTCCATTTCCCAGCATCTTTCATTGAAACTACTGCCTGATAATTATATGGAATAGGAAGTAACCATTCATCAAATCCATAAAATATCCATTTATCATGGTGATTTTCTCCTCCATGAGAAACATGAGAACCAAAATGAATTGGCCAAACCAAACTCCATCACATCAAAGTTTTTTAAAAAAATCAAAGGGATAAAATGCATTTTCTTCATAAGGCAGAGTGACTGAGGCCCTATAAATGTTAAACTACATTCCATCATTATAGGAAATTATTTTAATCTCATCCTTACAATTCAAGTCAGTATAAATAGAGTAGCAATTTAAAGTTATTGAAAGTTATCTGATTCAAGTGGAAGTAACAAGATTTTTCATTCCCACACTAAACCAATATTTAAAAGAGAAAATCTTGCATTCCACAAATAAACCCATCTAAATGGACCCTGTTAGCTGAAAACATATATATGCATATACATATTTTTAACAGTATCTAACCTAAAGCATCTCCTCAACATAAAATTATCATAAATTCAGCAGTGGATTTGTCACTTCTGGCTGGCCTAACATTACTTCATTCATATAATAAACCTTAGAACAGCTAAAAAAGAGAAAACAATCAAAACATATTTCCAGCTCTCCTGATTCTCTGGTGTTGCCTGTTGGGATGATGTCCACAGAACACTCATCATCCTGNCAACCGAAACTTATTTCCAACTCTCCTGATTCTCTGGTGTTGCCTGTTGGGATGATGTCCACAAAACACTCATCCTGTACCACAGGTTGCAGCTATTGGGTGGGTCTAAGGCTTTGACTCGGGCTGGGAAGGCATTTCTGAGGGAATCCCACTGCCCCCTCCAGGCTCCCCAAGCCGGGGTTGCAGCACTGAGCAGACAGGCTGGCACACCCCAGGCTGGCACACCCCGGGCTGGCACACCCCGGGGCACCCCAAAGGCACACGCCAGGCTCTGGGTGGGTGCCCAGCCCCAGCAGGGCACAGCCATGGCCCACAGAGGGCATTCTGCGTGTACCTCCCTCTTCCCACTGTAAAGAGCTGCACCGTGTCCTGGGATGGCACTGCCAGAGCCACCAGTGTCACCCGCAGCAGGAGCTCCCTGCTCCTCCTCCACCACAGGGCTCGTCTTGGACTGCACCTCCACTTCATCATTTCTAGCCCTCTCCTAAAGCCTGCTGTTAAATTTACTGTCCAGCCACAAAAAGCCACTTTAGAAGCAGTACAAATCCATGCTTTGTACCTATATCCCTAGAGAATACGCTGGAGATAAGTCTATTACTGCCAGGAATGCAGCAACTAAATCAAAGTTCAACACACTACCACCTCCAATTTCCCAGAGGCCTTTTCTTTTTAACCTAAGCCCTTCTCTCTGCCCTTTTTTTCAGTCTCTGGTTGCCCTTCATGTTTGCTGTGCATTAAATAATTCCCACTGGCTTCCACCCACGAATCCCTCAGACACAAGGTAGGGCATTTACTGTCACTTAGTTGGATTTGAGTATCAGCAGTGCATGTGTTGTCTCGTGCTACTTCAGTGTGGTGGTGATGACCTTAACAGCATCAAGATGCACAAAGTTTGAGAAGAGAACAGTAATTCCAACCTTTCAACAACTTAACTCAGTGTTAAAAATTCCTTCATGTATTGTTTGCTCTGACAGCAGCCCTCGGACCCCTGAAAAATCTAAACACTGCCTTCCTCCTTACTCTCCCCTGCTCACGCTCAGCAGAGGGATTTGTAAGCAACGGAAATGCTTTTCACTAATGGACATTTCAGGCAATAGTTTATTATAAAAAAAAGTAAAGCACTATTATACATCCTTATCTGTCAGGATTGCTTGAAAAACTGAAATGAGAACTGCCATCACGGGAGATGCAGCTGCAAGATCTGGGCAGAGTGACATCTTTGCCAGTTGAAAAAAAAAATTATAATAACAGCAAAAATAGAAGCAGAATAATAATCCCATGGAGACTTTTCCCCAAAGTAAAATAATTCATCACATATTTAAATACATTTGATCATTTATTCAAGACAAATTATGAGAGCATAAGCAAGAGAGTAGCAGGGTGAATTTCCCTTTACTTGAAAAGAACCCTGTAATGTCAATATTTGAAAGATGTTCTTTTTTCATACTCAATGAACAACTGTATACTTACAGTCTAAAACGGCTCACTTTACACTAAACAAGCATCTCAGAAGGAAGAAAGCAGTCTTCAAAGTACACTATGAATGAACTTTCACTTCACTGACTACTTGAAGCTACAGGAACAAAAGATATCTTTAACTCCCAACCCACACGAATTTATTTTGCTGTAAATCCTCAAACACATAGAAGATAAGCAGCTCAGTACTGTAGTTGCTCATAGCACAAAAAGCTTTTTTCCAAATGCATTGTTTTACATGATTTTCTAACAGTAACATGAGGAGAAACACAAGATGTATGGCACCTTTTTGCCATCTTTAGCTGAAGAAATGCAACAGGAAGTACTCTAAAAAATCTCCCAATTCCCAGCTGAGTTCATCTTTCTTGGATCAGATACAAGAAGCAAAACCATTAGCCTCCCTCCAGAAACTTAGTACTCTTTGAAAGAGAAAAATGGTGTGCAAAAAGAACAACTGAATACGTAAGATATACTGTTACCATAAAAGCTTCAGTTTTTTTAAAAAAATATATATAGACACATAGAGACTCGTGCTCTGTTACTTATGTTGTTTTTGCAGCTTTGTTTCAGATGGCAGCAGAGCCAGGGCCCTCCTGCAGTTCCAGGAGGATGTTACCACCCTTAATCTGCTCTGAAATACAGGTTAGGATTGCCAGGCAACAGCATGAAAGGCCACAGATTTATACCACACCAGGCAGCTCAGAAGACTGCAGATTATTGAGCCAGTAATCTGTAAAACTGGTTATTTACCTGAAGAAAAATGCCATTTCTACAGTACTTTTCAGCTGGCCACTTACAGTCAATATATTTAGTCACAGTTTACCTCCTGTTCATGGTTGTCACACAAAGTTAACAATTAAAAATATTGGTGGCATTCTAGAATAAGGGCAACAGGTCAAAAAATATGCTTGAATAAAAAAAAAAAATACTCAAACAGCTCCTGGAGTTTCAAGTCCAAAGGATTCTGGTTTAGACACTGCTTTCACTTAGGGCAGGGAAGCATTGGACACTGTTACACGGGTTGGATGCTTCTGCTTAGGAATTCATGCTCTGAGCACTAAAAGTGCAGAGTTTTACTGCCTTTAAATGGAAAAAGTTGTTAAATTGTGGTAAATTTGAATCAAACAAATGACACCAATTTCAAGGAACATTCGAGCACATACTCTGCCTTAAGTCAAAGTGCTCTACTTACATTCAAATAAGCTCTCTTAAACTGAATAATGCACAAGTTCAAGTGACTTACTGACCTGGAGCTTAAATGGTCACAAAACTCAGAATAGCATGTCCTTAAGGATCTATGCATTCAAATAAAGGGAAGCTTTACATCTTCATAGGACAATTTCTGCCTTCTAAACTCCACTACACTGAAAGCCCACGATAAAGTAGCAGAGACTGCACTATTTCAAATTCTATAAGATACACAGTACAGGAGAAATTTCTATTAACTTCACGCTCTACAATGCTTTGTTCCGTTCTTTTGCAGATTGTGTTTTGGTTTGGAGAATTGTTCCCCATAGCCTTTGTTAATTTCTCTATTTTCCTATTCTAGAGTGAAACAAAAAAGTCTTAGAAAAAAGAATCCCCACATATCACTGTAGTCGCAACGGTGCTTAATTTACAAACATTTAAAAGGCAGGCTTTAAACATTCTGATGGATTTTCTCAGTCATTTCAATGTTAATTTTACTGCTTCATCCAAAATATAAGTTCTCCAGACCATACAAGTAATTGTTTTGTTGATACTGGATATTCTCCTCACTTTCATTCCTCAATGTACAGATGTAATTTTGAGAAGTTTATGTGGCATTGGCGGGTTGGGGTTTTTTTAAAGCAAAAACAATAATGATTCATAGTTTCAAGCAACCTCTGGGAGATGGGACCAGTTTTCCAAAGGCAAGCTTACAGTTCCTATAACAGGATTATTTGTACCCTTCTCTTGACAAAAATATTGCTCACAACAGGCACCAGCAGAACACCCCGCTGGGTCTGGTACAGCCCAGCCTGCTGTGACAATTCCTATGCAAAACATTCTCCAACAAGAGGATTTCACTCTCAGATTTGTTACACTGCAGGGTCTTGAGAAGTTCTGTTGTGCCCCAACCACACTGATACTATTAGGAACCTTTTTCTTTTACCTGAAGGGCTTTTGTGTCACCAACTCAAGCTGATTCAGCCACAGCAGGAAAGTTTTGAGCCTGAACACGAGGCACCATTAGAAGTTAATTTTGTTCAGGGCTGAGCAGGATCTGTTCTAGTCTGGTAAACAGTAATATAATTGCAGCCAAAGTTTACTTTTCATTTGGGAAGAGCTATGCAGTCATGGAAATATTCCATACAAACTATAATTAGATGATATTGTATAAGTCAAGCTACTCGTGGAATAATTTAGCAAAGCCCACGCTTTATATTTGAGCCTGATGTTTACTTATTACATTGTTTAATTAGCCATGAGGTATCAAGTCTAATATTGGCTCACAGTTTCCTACCTCCTAACAATTCTTTGTAGCCAGAAAAATACCAATGCATTTCCACTGAATAATAAAAACACTGCAGCACTTTGACTGTGATGCATCTGTCCAATATTAATAAGACTACCACTGGAATATTGTTTTCCAGAAGAGTCATCCTACCTTTTAATAAGAGTTTCAAAACAACTCAATCCTTGTAAATATTTATATAATATGCTAAGTGGAAGTGGAAATAGATTTTTTCCAGTACAATGGACTTAATTACCATGATAAAGATGCAGCACATACCTGAACCATTCACTTACAAACTCAGTGAGAACCAAACATTCCAAACAGGCAATTAATCAAAGTCATTCTGAATTAAGTCAAGGCAGTTTGTCTTATTGTTGGAGATTCATTTAAATGTCTTACATGTGTGTGTCATATCCATAGTAACTGATGTCAAGTATCTTCTAAATATAAGTGTTACTGTACTTACATGTAATAGAATGTGCACACCATCATTGATTAGAATACAGACTAATATATGAAAACCAAAATAATTGGTGTAGAGAGCCTGTGAAATTGAATTCACATCCAATCTGCTGAAAAAGAATTTCCATTTGAATCTAAACTCCAATTCACAATGCATAAACTATGGCTATTTGTTGCAGTGTTGTGTCATTTGTCGCTTTTATAGAATACACCACATTTTCCAGGCTATAAAATGACTTAAAATTATGCAGCAATGATGTATGTTATCATTATTTTTCTTTGCCAATGTTTGGATTACATTCAGCAGCTCAAAACAGGGCTGATTTATAAACTGAATAAATAGCAACATCCTTCAACTCTGTGCGTGTCTATGAAAGCTTCATTTACTCCCTGATTCTAAACGCTATATTCAAAACAAATATTTGATCAAATTAAATGCAGAACATCTCACTGCACTGGACTGATGGAAGTAACTGCAGAGGCTGCTGAAAGAGCATAACTTTCCAGCAAGCACTTCAACAGGAGTTCAGTGCTGCCAGCAGCTGGCAACCAAATTTCACTTACAGATTCTCATTGAGAAAGTAAAAAAATAGCCACCAGTGAAAGTCTGTATAGCAGGCTCTGATACTGACAGCTTCTAAATACAGAATTCCTAAAGAAAGCTATCCTTTAGTAGTAAATTTACAGTTCAGTCACTTTGAATATTTCTTTCCTTCAAAACTGCATTGATGATCTGATTATCTCAAACTCGTGAGCTGCGTTTCACTTCAAAATTACCCCAGAGGGTCACTTTAGGTTATAGTGAGGATGAAAACAATGAAGCTCCAGACAAATGCCAAGAGTTTACTAGAAAAAATTGCTACCTAAGGAGTCCAGCAGAAAATTGCAAGCTCTGACAAATCCCCACAGATAACCACAACCCCACGGAAAAAGTAACATAATTGATTAAATAGCACATTTCCTGCCCCAGAGAAGTCATAACAAAGGTACAAATACCCAGCACACATTCACTGTCCTCACTGACAGCTAATACTGCTCAGTTCAGAGTGTTTTGTTGTTTGGAGTGTTTTTGGCAGCCCTACAGCAAGTTATTCCTACAAACTCCACATCACACCTCTGTGCTTGGGAAGCCTGGGATGCATCCTTAAATCACAGTTGGACCAGTGCAACCATTGCATTCTTTTCCCTGAAAACAAACTGTTTCTCTTGTTTTCACTTGAAATAGCACATTGCACGTCGAGAAAGTAAAGTGTCAGCAAAAATAAGCTCATAAAGGAACCATTCTTACAGCAAAATTAATTTGATTGTCTTCACATGTTACCAAGGATAATTACTAAATTATCCACCTTACTCAATTACAAAATTGAAAAAGCTAGAGTAAATACCCCATACAAATAAAGATGCTGGACCCTAATAATGTTCTCCCAAAAGCACTGGGTGCCTTCTGAGCAAGGGAAGATTAGTCCACAATTCTCTGGAGACATCTCATGATAGAGGTTTCTCAGCATGGCTTTCTTAGAATAAAAATGTTTAGACAGGTTCAGAAAGGCACTCCAGAGGAAACATATGTTTGTTCCTGGCTCTAATGGATGCTCTGGTAATTAACTTCCACAAGGACCACAGGCGTATCATTAAATATTACATTCATCTTCAAACACTTGCTTCTAAGTATATTATCGTACATCAAGGTAAAGAAGAAATTAAAATTAATTGCAGCATGCAAACGCTTGTTTCTCTGACTTGCTACTTGTTCAGCATTTCCATTTATATGACCATGCCCTTGTTTTGCCTTCTGCTTCCTGGTCGATGTGAAATTTTTCACAGATTTTTAGGATGGCTGAAAGATTTCCAGAGAGCCACCTGCATCTTCCTGAGAGTGCCATAGGGCAGGAGGGGAAAAAGCAAGTCTGAGCCACAGGGACATCACCCCACAGGACACCACTTGCCAGAAGCGACAGGACGGTAACTAAGACCTTTAGGAAGGCACTAAGAAAATAATGGGGAAAAGAGAAATAGACAGTAGAAAGGTGAAATGAGGAGATATAGGCAAGAGGGGAAGAAAAGGGGAGGTAACAAGCTTGGATTTCCATGGCAAAAAGATTTCCAAAGGAACAAAATCAGCAGTTGCACTATCACCTCTCCTGAAAGAGTCACACAGGGTGGTATCAATAATAAATCAGAAGGACAAAAGCAGGGAACAGCATCTTCAGGTTTGGGATCCTCTGCATGAATCAGCTTCACAATGTAATACAGTTAACCACTATAATTGATAATTTTAACTAAGTTTCCTCAACACCTCATTTTAAAAATCAACAACAACAAAAAAAAGCCCAGATAATTTTCTTTGTATTTTTCATATAAATAAATTTCAGTCATTCTGCACAAATTCTGGTCTATTCCCAGGCAGATGACGAAATCCCATAGCCCAAAGGTGACACACAAATATTTGTCATCAGGAATGCTATTTTATGACTCCAGTCACCAAAAATATGTCATTTTCCTCTACTGCCTCTCCCCATGAACAGTTTGCTGATAACACCAACAGATTTTAGCTACAGTGAAAGCTATAATTTCTATACACAAGATTTCACCTGGAAGTGATCTGTGACAACTACAGAAAGATGAGTGAGTGACTTTGGAGGTGGAAAAAAATCAAAAGAGCATGTATTGCAGGGAAGGGGTAACCCTCCATCCCATCTAAGATAGACAAAACATCTGAAAGGTAGGCCAAAAAAGATGCCATTCTTTAAATGGGGTCGTTCAAACCTCTGAGGAATTTTAGCAGCAGAGAAAATATTTCAAGTGAAGACAAGACAGCAAAGTGTGTAATGATGAGATTGAGAGTTGGCAGGATATAACCATCAGGAGAAAAAAATGTATAGAGAGAAGAAACATTAAGAAAGCAAAAAGGCTTTGGAAAGCAAAGAAACTGATTTGTTAAACAGAAAGACCCAACACACTACACAAGACTACTGCCACAGCATTAGACACCCACGAAGACTGGGATTATTTCTGATCTTGCACAAATAAAGGCACAGTTTTAACTAGGGAAGGACCTGGCTCTCTGACCCAATATCCAGCCACATAAAGGAAAAGACTCCTCGTGAAAGCCACAGCCTCATGACAGACACATCGAGTGTCAAAGGCAACACCCAAAATCACATTTTTGCAATGAAGAGCCTGTTGCTGGCACATGTAAAAGTTTTCTGCTCTAGTGGCCTGGTGCTCTCACAATTAGACAGAGCTGCAAGCACTCAAGGTGCCTCTCAATCCAACCCCACACACAAAAGGAAAATGTGAACATTTGGGGACACGTCCCTCACTACCTCACCTTCCAGTAGCACTAGGAGTAACTCCCAGCCTGATCTTTTTATGACCTTTAAGTTACTCTGCTGATCTCTGGGAAAGTTAATCTTCACTCTCTAATCTTCAAAGACGACACAAGTGACAGTAATTTTCACACCACACATGAACATAGCTTGCAAGATTTTTATGAGGCAGCACGATGAATCTCCTAAGGAAATGTGAACAGCTGGGTGGTTTTTATTTACTCAGAAATACTGAGACAAACCTGTTGTCCTCTCAATTTTAGGAAATACAAAGACTCTTCAAAATAATTACATTAAGTGGCTTTAGTTTTGCAGGTAAGTATTTGTGAGATTATTTTTCAGCATCATAGGCACTGATTTTCAGCAACATTCAGAGTCAAGACACATTTATTACATTACATGCATAAGCCATATTTTATAGTAAAACCAGGGTTGCATTCCAAAAGAATGATGTTTATACTGATGAAAATCTCATTCAATATGAAAGTCACATGCAAAATGGAAAAGATGCTGATTTTCTTTATCTATTAGAAGTGGTGATGATTGCTTTCAGAGCTGAGAAAAACGTTAGTTTCACACAGCTAAACGTACTCTCCATAATCCATTTATCCCTCACTGGAGTTACAGTCGTTTGCCTTCCAGCAGGCAGGAATTGCACCGTGCTGCCACCGGGAGGCACAGTCAGATTTTACAGTTTGCAATTCCTTCATTTATCTCAGAACAGCCCGTCTGAAGAATCTGACTAAAAGATATATTCAGCTTTGTTCCAGCAGAAGATATGAAAAAGTTATTCAGTGATTAAAAAATTCCTAAATTCTATCCACATAAAAATACGAAAGCAATCCACTGCCAGAGTATATTTTAGCTATTTCAAGTTGAAGTGTGAATTCAGTTTGACATGAAGGGGCCACCCACAAAAATCTTTTTAAGATGGATTTTTTTTTTTTATGATTGTCTATAGGTGGCTAAAATCAAATACAGCATTAACCACTTCCAGTAGCATAGAAAGAAATTTTCTTAGTAAAAAATACAATTATATTCTGTTAATTGGAGAGCAGAAGATGAATGATCATTTCATTAAAAGCAAGTGTGGAGTTTTTAATTGCAATTTTAATGCTGTAGGCTATAAATAGATCTGAATTCAATGGCAGAAGTGTTGCTGCTATAAATTATTTTGACTTCAATTATGCTTAAACCACTTAGAAAACAAACTATTACTTGATAAAGCAACTTGGTGCAGCTTTTACAAAGTTGCAGCCCCTTTAAATTAATTTTCAACTCAAGTCCTTTCCACAGTGTGATAAAGAGGAAGAAAGACTTTAAAATGTTTGACTATGAAAGAATAACAAGAATCTGAGCACTGTCAGGAATCTCTCACTTTGAGACAACTGTGAGAACGGGTTTTTGTGAAAGGGATCTATGACATTAAACATATGCAAGTACATTTTGCTGGTGTTATTTTTGTGGGAGATCAGGATGCCAGCCCCAGCCACGTCTCCCCGGCTGTGCAGAGGCCACATCTGCAGTGGGGGGACGGGTGCAGCTGTGTCCTTCCCAGCCAGCAGCTGCTGGAGTTCAGTGCAAAGTGGAATTGCATCAGGGGCTTCTGAGCTAACACCTGTAGCTGCTTTTTAGCCCCACAACCCCTCGAAGGAGAGGCCCTTATGCCCGAGCCCACCTGATACTTCATACAGCCAACGCTTTGCAAGTGCAGAAACGCAACCCAGCAGGTTCTGGGGGGAATTTGGAGAGAGCAGGTGCCAGTAATCATTCCCTGGTGCTGTCCCTTTTCTGTCCAGAGCTCTGCCCAGGCTCATTTCAGGGTGCCCCTGCCATGGACAGGAGCCAGGCTGCTCTCCCCTTTGCTCTAGGGGCACACATGGGGTGGAGGTTTTAAGGCCCAAGACTGATCTCAGTGTAAAGCAGAGGCCAGGCACCACGGAGGTGATGGCAGGGGGCAGTGCCAGGCAGCGATCTGTGCAGCCATGGGGTTTGGGGAGAGAAGGCACACATTGGGCTGAGCTGGTCCAGTGGGCTCTGACCTCTTCCTCCAAAACGCAGACCTCAGAACAGACATGGCCAGGGTCAGGGTCTGCTTCTTGTTCTGCTCTGCCTTGAGGCAGGATGAGGATGTGTGAAGTGCACATGGAGCAGCTGCTGGAGCACCTGAGTTCACAGGGAGCCCTGCCAGCAGCCTCAGAGAGCTTTCAGGTGTAAGTCCCACCTGTGGCTCTCTGGAGCTTTGAGAAACCTTGCAATAAAGATGCAATAATGCAGCACTCCAGACTAAAGTGAACTAATTCAGGACTGTAAAATGCAGCTGTTATATTTTATCACTTTATGAAATACCATTATGATTTAAGTAACAGAAATATGAAACAGCTTCCGTGCAGAAAGGTAAGTGTGGGTACACAATCTCCTTCCTCCTAACTGAAACAGTGCACTCTGCATTTAGCTATAACAACTTCAAAAACTGCTTTGATAATAAATGCCATTAAGAAAATAGCTGGTTTAGGAGAGAGAGAATCCAAACATGACTCAAACCAAGTGTGGTACTATTGCTGAATTGCTAAGAAACCTGATAGCTAAAGTACCATGTTTACAATATTTCAGGAAAAAGTATTCCAAATCATCTTTTAAGTAGAATAACCAATTGCTATAAAATAGAAAAGCTGAAGAAGAAAATGTAATAGGTTATCAGCTGGGGGTCTCCCTGTATAGCAGGGAGCAAGTGATCTAGACTGGTGTTTTCAAAAATTTATCTAAATAAAAATTAAGAGAGACAGATTGGCAGCCATCCGCAATTTTCCACAACATCCGGATGAGTTAAGTACTTAACTTCCATCACAGTCAGCAGGAGTTGGATGCTTAATGTATTTGGATGCTTTAGAAAATCACATTAGGCACCTAAATGTGTAAAGTGCATAAATATCTTTCATTTTACAGCCTTTAGCTTTCAAGTGCCTTAGTCCTGTAGTTCTCAAATGGGAATAACTATGTTTGCCTAATTCACAGGGGAATTGGAAAAAGCAGTGGAGACTGTGGTGTTTGGATCCTGCAGCAGTGGTGTACAAATGCCAGGGAGGAAGGACAGACTGAGGGCAGAAAGGTGCCTGGATGTGAGGGTGCTATCAGTAACACAGCACCACCATGGTGCAGTCCCAGCCAGAGAGAAACCAGAGCCCAGAAGGTAAATGGGAGTTATTTAGCAGCTCATTCAGAACATACGGCTGTCAACTTATTCCTATGAAATCACCAAGTGAAAATATCCACTCTGAAAAGTCCCCTCCTGTCCCTTCTCATGGAAGCAAAGAAAATATAGTTATTTCAGTACCCTTCACACTGTGACCAATCTGTAGTGAATCCCTCCTCACATGTTCTACAGATTCAAGCTTTTTGTCTTTTGCTTTAAGATCTGTATAATTCTTTCCCAATCTAATAACAAGCTCGCCATCCCACTAACAGTAACAACCATCAGGGCCAGCACCCACCCGCACCTTCCTCTCAGAGTCCAAAAAGGCAACAAACAAAACTCTAACAAAATTGTAATTGTCGTGACGATTACGCCTAAAGCTTTACATTGCCATGGTTAATCAAAGTATATGAGATCAAACTAACTTATGCACTTAAATTGTCCAGTACTGTCTTAAGTATAAAATCAATCCAATCAGCAATTCACAAAAAAATCAATTCTGCATACTCCAGAGAAGGCAGGTATCCATTACACAGTAATTGTTACACAGCTGCTATAAATGCTCAATAAAGAAAAATGACCTTGAAAGCCCATCAGAAATGCTCCCACACTTAAAGCTCATGTGTTGCACAACACTGAATGAAGCCTTCCCTTGGTAAGCTTTTTTTTCAAGTGGAAATTCCATGAAAACTATAACACTATTTTAAGGTGCTCCCTAAGTGGTGCTTATCATGGAAGGCATAACTGGCCACCTCTGCAGATCCCAGAACTGTCCAGCAAGATACATCCTGCTTGGAATACCTCAGGGCACTGCTGATCCAGGAGTATGCTGAACCCCAAACCCAGGGCCATCAATCATGCTTGATGGTGGGGTCAGATAGTCACAGGTCACTGCTGCTGAGGAAGTGCACCCACACGGTTTTAGAGAGCAATTTCAAAATTTCCACCGGATATTTGAAGCTGTGACAGTAGCAGCCATATGTGTTTTTAAA
>VZTG01007446.1:7173-30278 GCA_013397845.1 Melanocharis versteri
GCTGCCGCTGGGTGGGAGCCGGCCCGGCCCGAGCCCTGCCGGGCAGCGCAGAACGAGCAGCTCGGCTGCCATGCTCCTCATTCGAGCTGTCCAGCTTCTGCTTTGTCCCTGGTTCCCGCTGTTTGCAGCTGGGGAGAGGAAGGTGAGCGGGAAGAGCCGGCCCGGCACGCTGCCTTTGTCCTCCCGGGCGCCGTGAGATGGGCGGCGTGGGGACAGGCGGCACCTTGCCTTCGTCTAGAAAACGATGCCAGGCTCTTCCTCTCTCCTTCCCCGCTCTCTCAGAAGTGGTTTTGTTTGTTGGGTGGTGAATACCCCCTTGTGGGTAGAGCACTCTCTCTTTTGTGCCCTCTTTTATTGATATTGTTGTGTTCATTGGGAGTTTTTCAGTAAAATTGTGATTCCAACTTGAGGTCTGTCCTAGTATTTCCTCTGCTGTTGGAAAGGGGCAGTGGAAGAGGTGCAGCTTGACTGAGCTCAGTTTTTCTGCTGGGTTTTAAGCCAGATCAGCAATGATATTTATTTTTGCCTTAGGGTTTGTTTTTTGTAAAACCTTTTTATGATATATTAACCTTTTTATATACTTTTACAAATACTTCTTGTATAAGACACTATATTAATGTCTAAAATTTATGGTGTTCCTTCATGTTCATCTTTTTTCTGTATTTTCTTTTTTAATTTACTTTAAGATAATTAGAAGGAATGAGGATGGGTGAGATATTCTAAGTCTGTGCTTTTACTGACACCTTCTAATGTAAGCTCCAAATAGCTGTATTTTATTTTAAGCATAATTTAATATTATCCAGATCATACTTTGTTTACATTTTATACAAAATTGAATTCCTATAATTCTCTATTGTTGATTTTCAAATATTCCTTGGGGAGAGGGAAGAGGTGTTGGTTTGGTTTTTTTTAGGTATCCAAATATGTGTTTTAGCTAGTCAGTGCTAATTTATGACCAACATATGTGGTTGATGACTAAATATTCAGGTAAGAAGTTATATTTAGAAATCTGTATTTGAAAACTGGACCTGGAAATTCCTTCATACTTAATATATGACATTCATTCTATTTGATGTTATACTAAGACTTCACAAGGATTAATGAGCACATTAATGCGTGTGTGAGTGTAGGTTTACGTTTCTCCGCCTAGTTCTTAGTGTATTTCCTTCACATTATAGCTCTTTATTATTTCTTTGTAACCTCCTCCAACTCTATTTTTTTTCTTGTTGTAGTCACTGTATCCCGAACAATTCAGGAACTTCTTCCAAATGCTAACTGATCAGAATTCTTATTATCTAAATTCAGGTCTTCTTAAGATGCCTGTCACTGCTTTATCTGACATGTTCAGTTTAGCATTCAAATATCAATTCTGATTCTGATACTGTCTTGATCTTTGATACTATCTGTATTTTCTCGAAATGTTATGCTCATCTATATCAATACAATCTTTTTTACATATTTGATTGTGAATAAAATTAATCTATTACTGTCAATGCAATCGCTACATAAGGATTACAAATATGGCATTCCTAAAATGCATGTATTTGCCTATGGCTGAGTGATTCGGAGTGTTTGCTGTTTAGATAATTAAAGCAGCTGAAGGATGGAGACAGGTGCAGAGGAAGGTGCTTCAGTGTTCTAGCAATCTCATTAGTGACACTGCACCAGTTACTCATCAGAAATTCTACCTATAAGTATCATTTCCTATTCACCTGAAATTCTTGCCCCTCCAAAAAATGCCTTTTCCAGCAGGCTGTGGTGGAGAAAAGAATGACAAAAAAATTCTGTTGGATTTTGCTTGGGATAGTTAATACCTAAAGATGTGATAGTCAGAGGCAATAAGTCTAATAGAATATCAAAGAAGTAGCAACGGGATATATAATAACATTTTATGACACTTTTCTAGAAATGTGTATTTACATTCTGGTCCTGAATCCAGAACTAAGTGTCCATTTCGGTCAGTGAACTGTCAGAAACTAAACCAATTGTATAGTAAACCACTCCAAAAGGAATTGAGGAGTAGTCATTGGGCTAAGGAGCTAGTCTTTCTTTTGCTTATTTCTTCATTATTCCTTGCCTAGAAGAAGGAATAGGGAGGCTTATATGTTTAGAAGATTCATATAAGAAGTGAAAACTACAGGCTTGATACATATTAAGAAAAGGAGACACTTTAACAAAGGAATGATATTTGAAGTCCAGTCTCCAAAATTTTTGCAGTGTTTTAAAGGCTGTATGTAGGCAGTAAAACTTCTCTAACCTGTAATGTTAATGAAAGAAAAAATACCTAATGTGTTTTTTTTTGTTGAATTCAATATATTTTAAGTAGGTTCAGACAATATCAAAACACTGCTGGGAATTTAAAATTCTCTCTAGGCTCTGTTGGACAGAAACAGCAGATCTGAAACACATAAATGTTTAGTGACTCTATTAATTAAATAAAAAGCACCATGTAAAAATAAAAGTAGCCAAGGTGCTTGCAACACTTGCTGGTCTGGAATGATAATGCTGACTGAACTGCAGACCCCCCTGGCTAACACATTAATGTAAATTTGGAATTCTCTTTTCCAGGGATCTAACTGCCTACATTCCATGGACTTGTTTCAGAGGCTTTAATCAGATGCTCAGAACCTTTGCTGCCAGACAAGAGACACAATGTGATGTCATATTTAATATCATATACGTGTAATTATTTCAAATCTCTCCTTGTTGCCTGGTTTGTGTGGCAGGCTGCAAGAATTTTCAGCTTGTCATAACTTGCACTGTGTAAGATGCTGAACTGCATGACATTTTCTATTAATTTCCAACACAATACTTCCTGCTTGTATGCATTCCCTTTTTTTACAAATTCAAAGGTTGTTTGTCAATTATTTAAAGGACATCTGTTTAAATTAAGAATATGCTTAAAAGAAACAGTACTGTGTTTCAGTTTAACAGAGTTCCTGTCTAAAGAGTTCATCTTGCTAATGTTATAGGTTTCCTTCTGTTGCCTCCCTGATCTCCTGGCTTCCTGCAGGGTCAGAAATGTGTCATTTTTCTGTACTTCACTGTCAGAGAAAATGAGAGAGGAAGAGATACTGTTACACATCGCATATTTTAAACCTTGCATGGAACTTCATAATAACTCTATGTTTTCTTTGTGATTGGATGCTATGCAGTAATCTAATGAAGAATGAGAAAGAAAAATCAGTATCTCTATTATCTTATTTGCCTTCTAGCCATTTCTAACTGTTTTCATCAACTACATCAACTTCATGGATCTGACTTAAAATTTACATAACCCATCAAAGAAGACTAGAAGGATATAATACTTAGAGAGTTGTTTACAAAGTGAACATATAATGAGGACAAGAGGCTGATTTGACTAGGCCTCCTCTACTTCTGGTGGGGATACATTTGAATGTACCTTACATTTTTTCTCCAGGTGATCGGTAGAACTGGCTGAGGTTTAATTCTATGCACAAACCACAGGACAAATGTGCATGTAGAAATGCCAGTGAGCATTCTTGGAAAACAATGGATTTACTGTGATGCCAGGCAACGACTGCTTCGTTTGAAGACTAAACAATTTTTTGTATTCTCTGCTTTTATGTCAACACCTTATAAGAACTTTTGTCGTCACTATATGATATGCATAAAATATATTCAACAGGATTTCCAAGTTTTACTGCAGCCATCACCAGAATTTTTGATATATAAAGTTTTACTGGGGATGGCTTTACCCTTCTGGTCATTCAACTAAGAAAACCTCGTTGCAAGGGAGCTCTATATATAGCAGAGTGATGAATGTAGCAAAGGACATTCAAAGAACTTAAATTTAGGAAAAGCATTTATCTAGTTGGGCAAGAACTTATTGCATTTTTTAATTTGCTCTTCTGGAATATCATTCTTTTCTCTGCATTCTTCAGGTTGAGATCTATACCTTTTTCCCCACTGAAAAATGGCCAGTCAAAAATGTTTTGGGTGCCAAGGTATTAAACATTTATGTCAGGATAAGTATTAGTAGTGGCAAGTTAGACTAAAATGTAAGTGTAATCATCTCATGTCAGGGCAAAATCAAGAAAGATGATTGAGTTAACACTGTAAGGTAAGACTAAGGACTTTCTGCATGACATCTCCACAGTCACAGCAATGACAATGATTTGTTTGAGATCTCTTCGGAACAAAGAGCGCTGCATTCTGCATATAAGTTTAAATCATATCTGTTGCTTGCTGTAAATGAAAACTGATTTGATTTATTTCAGGAATACTGCGGCATAAAACAACCTTAAAGTAAATATGAGAATACTTTGAGGACAACTGAATTCACACACACAAAAAAAGAAAAAAGCTTGTTTGCTATTATTTCTCTTTTTTATTTTTTTGTATCTTTTAAAATTTTGTAAACCTTGAAATGAAATGCTGATTTAATAGATCTTGCAAAAAGGTGGATGAATAACACAGTCATCAGAAGTATTCATTTAAAAGCTGATTTAAAAGGGGGAAAGGGACAAACCCAGGGTTGCCAGTGCTGAGTGATGGAATGGTGTGCCAGAACTTGAGGAAATGAGCACTAATGGGACATCTTAGTCTGCTTCATGAGGTATTGGCTCCAATGTATCACACCTGAAATGTTTCTACACTTTGCACGTAGCATGAGGAGCTAGCAAGAGGAGCTTCAGGCTTTGTCCCAGTCCCAGAGATTTGACATTACTGGCATAAGTGAAACCTGGTGGGATGAGTCCTGTGTCTGGAGTGCCCTGTTGGATGGTGACAAGTTCTTCAGGAGGGACAGGCAGGGCAGAAGAGGCTGGGGGTTGTCATTGTATGTAATAAAAGGGTCCGAATGTATAGAGCTCACAGTTGGCAATGGCACAGTTGAGAGTCTCTGTGTGAGAATCAAGGGGCAAACAAATAATGCAGATGTCATTGTAGGAGTCTGCTGTAGACCTCCCAACCAGGATGATGATGCTGATGAATTTATTCTTTGAGGAACTAAGGGACATTCCCAAGTCAACTGCCCTTGTCCTTATGGAGGGCTTCAACTTGCCAGAAATTAACTGGGAACATCACACAGCTGGTAATCCCCACACCAAAAGATTCCTAAAAAGCCTGGATGACAGCTTTACAGAACAGGTCCTAAAGGAGCCAACTTGGAAATATGCTCTCCTTGATCTGCTGCTGGTCAACAGAATGGATCTCATGAGCAAAGTGGAGATTGGCAGCTGTCTCGGCCACAGCGACCATGAAGCCTGACAGAGTTCAAGAAGCATTTGAACAGTGCTCTCAAGCACATGATTTAAGTCTTGGGAGGGTCCTGTGCAGGATTAAGAGTTGGACTCAATAATCCTTGCAGGTTCCTTCCAACTTGCATATTCCGCGATTCTGTGATTCTGTAATTAGCCAATTATTGTTTGAAACTTTAAAAATTGCTTCTATACAGTAAATGTGCAGTATTAACAGTTTGAGAAAAGACAAAGTGTTAAAGTTTTAACTGCTTGGCATTGTGCAACATCAACCTTGCACCTAACATAATGTCAGATTTCAGGTGACTCATATGAAGACTCATAGGTTATGTCTCTTCCAGTAAGTAAAAGGCCCTGTTTCTTGATAGAGAACAAATGATCCAACATAATTCATCTCCATAGGGTTATAGTCTCTTCCAGGGTATAAAAAGGTATCTTCATTAATGCTGCCTATCCTTTGGCCCATTTTTCTCCTGAGACACACTCAGGCACTGTCTGCGAGGTTAAGGCTTGGTGTGGGATAAATCATGTAATTGGGACCCCTAACAATTAAACCATATGAGCAGTTGTTCAGCTGTGAGTTAGTTCAGCATCTCACTCAGCTTAATTCATTAAAATTAGGGAATATTCTGAGTTGGAAGGGACCCACAAGAATATCGAGTCCAGCTCTTAAGAGAATGGCCTACACAGGGATTGAACACACAGCCTTGGCTTTATTAGCATCATGCTCTAATCAGTTGAATTAATTACTATTAATATCAGCTCTAAAGTCCCTTTGAGTAAAGGAAGAAATTAGTGACAAAATATGTTTAGCACAGTCCTTGTTGTATACATAAGATGTTACAAAATTCAGTTCTTCTGAACGTGTAACATAAAGAAAGCCAAAATCATCTTCCTGGATTGCAATACAAATTTATTTCCCCTCAGAACACTGCATTTTTTCATCTTATTTTTCTTCTCTTGCTGCAATTAGCATTGCTCCCACATTCAGCCATATCCATAGCCATTATTTTTATTACATTCTACTGAAACCATTTTTTATTAAATACTTACTTTTTGACCACCTTCAGACTCTTCACCTTTCATGTGAGAGCAGCCATTGTTTCAACTACCCGCTTTATACAAAGAAGCCTAATCACTTCTTAAATATATCTCCAGCATAAGACAGATTGCATATTCTCCAGTTTCAAAAAGCATTGTGATTTCTTATAGCTCAGACATATTCCTGTTGCTAGAAACTAAATTCTTTGTCATAATACATAGTTGAATGTAGACATCTCCTATGGTTGATGTCTTTGAAAATTGCATTTCCTGCTGAGACAAGTCACTCTTTTTAGTACAAATGTCTTTTATGTGATGAAGTTTGCCTAAAAGCATCCAATTATTTCCCAGAAGCAAGTATTTAAAGGCAGAATGCAATAAAAAAAAGAGAATTTCATCTGGCAAATTTCACCACTGGAAAAAAATGTCTGAGCTGTGGGACCACACATTCTAGAATATTAAAAAGACTTAATCAAGGCAAACCAGCTGCAAATCAAGGTTGTAACTCTGCAGAAACATAGGGAGACAGAAGAAGAAAAAACAAATTAAAGCACTATACAAATAATAAGAAAAAACACTGCCCTTTGTTTAAAATCTTAGCTCAGAGTAGGTATATATAAAACAAGATTATACAGGATCATTCACTAAAGCACTTTTTCTAAATCTCTAAGTTTTTTCTTTAATAAAAAAGAAAATCAAAGTGTCATAATTGCTTCTAGGACAGTATAAAATTTTATCAACCGGCTAATCTACTTTAGATAATTCCTATTGCAAGAGCCGTATCAAGAACAAAGGATTATCACTAAGAAGAATTTCTTAACATCTCACAAAATGCAAACAGTCCTTTTGAGAGGAAGCATTAACACAGTCACTGTGATGAAGCCCAATGATCAAACGTCCAGGAGGGAAGGCTGTTGTGATCTAACGAACCTTGATCCATAATATTCCAGATAGCAACATGGAAAATGTATTTTCAGGGTATTTGACTGTGTAATAGTTCTAAGAAAATTTAGGTTTTCTGGGAAGATTATGTGGTAACTTGTAGCTGCCACAAGAACACATTTCTCTCCTTGTGGATCCTACCATATGTCAGTTGATGCATAACTTACAAACGGAGGCTGTTCTAACACTTGTGTCAGAACCTTGTGACCCAGCCCAAAGTCTTCAACTAAAATTCAGGAAAATAATATGTTCACTCTTTTAAAAGGGTAATTTTAAACTCTTTCCAAGGCCAAATTCTAAAACATTTTTAGTCAAGCCTCTAAGTTTATGAAAAGTCTTAATGAATACATGAATGAAAGAGTTGATAACAGATTTTTTTCATGACTTCCAAGTTTGAACCTTTGAGCTTATGTGTGAGTATTCATTTAAGACTTTTCCTGAATCTAAGAAAACTGCACATTTATCTCAAAAATTGAATAAAATAGTTTCAGTTGGAAGTGACCACAGTGATTTTCTAGTCCTTCTTTCTGACCGCTTCAGTACTGTCCAAAAGTTAAAGCATGTTATTGTGGACATTATACAAATGCTTTTTGAGCACTAACAGCAACTGATCACCCTTCTGTGATGCCCTTCCCAGTATCTGATGATCATCTTAGTAAAGAAAAGTTTCCTCACATTGAGTCTGAACCGTCTCTGATGCAGCTTTGAACCATTCCCACACACCTGTCTCTGGATACCAGGGAAAAGAGGTCAGCCCCTCCCTCTCCATTTTACCTCCTTAGGAAGCTGTAACAAATGATGAGGTCATCCTTCAGCTTCCTTTCTTTAAACTAGACAAGCCCAAAGTCCTCAGCTGCTCCTGACAGGACATGCCTACCAGCCCTTTCACCAGCTTGGTTTGCCCTTTTCTGGACTTGTTCAAGGACCTTTACATCCTTTTTAAATACCATTCAAACAATGGAAATATAAGTTATTAAAAGATGACACTGTTGTCTAAAGACTTGTAGACCCAAACGAAATACCCCTGCACAGTAAATCCAGTACAAATACATATGAGTATTCAGTCTTATTAATATTCACTGTATAATCTGCAGAAGTTGGTAGAGCATTTGGAGTCTAAAAATATTTTTTTGGACAAAAATATGGAAACTGTTTCTTTCATAGGACATATCTCTTCATTAATATTCTGATTTGTCTAGACTGCCAATATACCTATAATTCTACCATCAGCTGTGGAATATGAAGCCTTAAGACTCAACAGGCAAGAGATCTGAAATAATAAATGAGTAGATTTCCACTACGTTGTTTCCTTGTATAGGTTTATTTTACTCCTTTGAAGTCTTTCAGTTAAAAACAGTTGGTAATGTTGTCTGACTTGTTCCTATGTGCAGTGTCAGATAATAAACTCAAAGGTTGGGTATTTATCCATAGGATAAGAATCTCAGTTTGGTTTAAGGGGTTGACTGCAATTTATCACCCACAATATCTCATCTATACTCTGACTGGAAATTACTCGTAGGAGACTATGTATCTGGTTTTGTATGACAACACTTTCCTAACTGTATTGTAACAGAATGGAGGTTTTCATTGGTGTATGGTATTGGCATACATGGATGACAGATTTATTTCTCTTATAATTTGAATTTAAAAGAGTAGAAATTATAAAATTAAGACATATTGGTTAGGAACAAAGAATTGCTACAAAATTGTTGTTTGACAGGGTATTCCCTATTCCTCCAGCCTCTTCCAGATATGGCTGGCAACACCTCTTCCCTAGAACAAAAGCATTCCCAGAACGAAGCAGAAGCAGCTGGTAGAACTTGGAGAGGTTTGTTACAATTTGGCATTTTCCTCCAAGAGGCATCCAGGTGCCTCTTCTCCAAGTTCTTGCCCTCCCGTTCTTCACTTGGATAGACATTATGGAATATGTATTAAAAGTACATGACTTTAAGAATAAAATAAAAATTGCAGTTTGTATCTTTACAGTTTAAAAATATGCTTCATAACATGCAAAACCTAAAAACCTAATCCATTTGTTTTAAAGGAGTAATGATCTTTATTCAAACTTACTTTATGTAGCTATTTTTATTTAACATTATTATGCCTCAAAATAAACCCCGAGTTTTAAAATAGTAGTTGATTTCATCCAGCAGTTACTAGTTACCATTCTTCATTTGAACAAAATTGCTTAAATTGATGACATTTTCACTCACTCAGGTTAGCAAATGTATGATAGCTATCAGAAAGTAAGGTTAGAAATACAGAGAGATGTATTAAAAATGCACTTTTAATGGAAAGTCATTGCTTGTTGTATCAATGAAATGTAATTTAAATTAATGTTTAAAATTATTCAACACTTAGGGATACAAAGAAAGCTGTATAAAACCTACATTTTTGTAGGGCAATCTAGTCATACTCTATGTCTATATGGTGAAAGTAAATTGTCACTTTAAAAATATGTGAAGAACTTATTTTCTAACCTTAGAAAGTTTAATTGAAGTTTTGCAAGTTAAATTGTCAATGTAGTTGATTATCCGTATATAGCATCTTTAGTTGAATGGCAGTCTTATTCAGCATGTTCTCAAGTGCAGAATAAGGGAGTGTATTTGGATCAGAAATCAAATAATCTGTAAATTAGAATTCATGAATCAGTTCTTAACATTGCTACCTAGATAAAAGATAATTTCTCATTATATTTTTGGCCCAACAAGGGGATTTCATAAGATAATCAATTTTCAAAAATTTATCTTTTTCTGACTAGAAATACAACCTATACTTGAAAGGATCAGACTTCCATTCTGGGAAAGTGATTTATTTCTTGCTTAGGGTGAATAGTATTGTTTTCCAATATACAACTATCCATTAGGCAAGAGTTGAAAAGGCATTCAGGAAAACAGTAAGTGAAATGTGTGTTTCACTTTTCCTGTAAGACACAGCTTCAGTTCCATGTTCTGGTAGTGTTGCTATTTTCCTTCATAAATGTTTCATCAGTCTGGGAGGTGATGGTATTTATTGTTTTCCAGTATTAAATATGAATATTTGGGGGTTTTATATATATAGAATTAATTAATTAAATGGCCCCTAATCTATCTTTCTCACTTTTTTCTTCATATTTTATGAAATAACTTGAAGTCCTCACAGAATGAACTACAAGGATGGAAAGGCTGTCAAGCATGAAGCTGATGGGAGAGAAGCAAGAGAGGTAACTGGGATAGGGCCAGGGCACGGCATGTGATGGTGATGATTTCCTACCCTGGGGTGTATGGCCACAAAAAACAGATCCAGTTTGAGGACCACCATCTTGTAATGATGTATGAAATACCAGAACTAACTAAACAGTTTATGGTAGGCTCACTAGAGCAATCTGGAGCCCAGGATATTTTGCTTCCATTGCCCAAACTGTCTCATTTAACAGCAACTCAATTATCTGAATACTGTGCTAATTAGTAAATTTATTTCTAGGTATTTTTGCCTCTTCTGCACTGTTTCTTTTTTGAGACATTTATAGAGTTACTAATAAAATTGATTGATCTTTCACTTTTTTTGAAAAATGTCTGCCACTATGAATAGAACATCTGCAGAATGAGTGGAAGAGCAAGGATTACATAAAGCGGATCCAGACATCCAAGAGTCAAAGATAAAACTAAGAAACGCTCATGTATTACCTCACTGTAGCATGAGGTGTTAAAGTAAATGAAAGAGGAACTTAACAGCTACTTTTATGCTTACAAGCATTTATTAGGCTTATTTGATACCTCAACTAAATTTTTTAAAAACTCATAACTGTCATAAGCAGATTTTGTATATAATAGAAAAAAAACCTTAAGGATGTTAATTAAACCTTTCTTATATTGTCTGTTAACACACATGAACTTTGGAAATTTAATTCATCTTTCTAACTCCTTCCAATGATCCTCCAGTGAATTTCATTGCTTAAATTGAATCTTTAAAGTGAAGTTGTACTTTTTAAACATGCATGTATACCTACTGCTTTTTTGTGATATTTTCAGTAATATTGGTTCTGTTTCAGAAACAAATGTACTCTTTTTTGAAATCTATCCCTGTTTTTTTGATATAATGATATAATAATCCTAATAATGTATGTAGTGTTATTTTGAACTGATTTTCTCTTGTGAGATTTCATTACTCTCACTTGTTTTTAATATGGCACATGTGAACAGTAAAATTTTACAGTTTTAAAGGATGTTCCAACTGATCTTTTTCTCATTGGTTATCTTATTGCTTAACCTCTTCTTTAAAAATTAGTTCTAAGTCCTTCACACAAACTATTTTTCTTAACATTTTCATTTCCATGATCTGTGCATCTTGCATTTTTGTGCTTGAATCCTGCCAGTAACTAAATCTCTTTTAAACAGAGCTGAAATTCCTTACTCTTACTACATTCAAATCCAGGAAATATGGATGAAATTATGCAAATAATGGGTTTCAATTTTGAGGGGCCTAATTTTAAAAATAGTATATCCCATTTTTGAGATTGATTTTCTTTACAATTTTTCCAAAGTATTTATATCAAGTAATGCTTTAGAAAATCCCTTTTTGGATTTATTATCTTCTCTTGGATTTACTATAAATGTATATATTCTTTGAAGAAGAAGTCACTTCCTCTAATTCTTACTTCTGAATCCTATATTCCTTCATAAAAAAAAAATGGAATGTAAAAGATGTGTATGTGTAAATCATGTTAATCTTTTCAAAGCAACTACAGAATATAGGTTCTAATCTAATACTTGAGCTTGAGATTTTTCTTTTCAAAATAGATTCACCTTCCTTACACCTTAGGGGACAGAAAGCAAGACATAAAATATGTGATGGTACAGCCGAGTTATAAAGACTGCTTGGATACTGGAAATGGTAATTTCTCCTAAAGTCTCTTCATGATTCTATCCCACGAGACTTCTCTCAGCTCTGAGGGACATAGCATAGAGAACATCCAGAGGATCTAGGTTACAAGGAAAACCCCTACACCTAATTCTGAGCAGAAGCAAAATCTCAAGTCTCTTAGAAATATGTACTCACTTTTGACACACAGTTGGAGTGATTTATCATACTGTCTGAAGGACTGGTCTGAACCAAATCTAATGGTTTAGATATGGGCAGGATAATGGGGTACTTCAAATTGAAATGAATTTTTAGCAATGTTGAGAGTTGAGTCTTCAGTAATGGTCACCCTTGACCTTAGATATCTAACAATAATGTGTCTGTTGTAGTACATTCATAAATTTCATTTCTCCTCCTGACAAGGTGAAGTTCATCACAGAAGCCATGCCTATCTTTTCACTTACTCTTATGGGCAGGAGTGGGGTGGAAAGAGGGATTTCATAGCACCAAATCCCACGGTGCATGACAGACACTCCATGGTGTCAACATTTTCTGGAAAAATAAATAATTTAAAAGGGAAAAGAATGTTTGAAACTATATCAGATTGCAAAATACACTGAAAAGAAAACTTAAAACCCCCCATGATTGATACATGTCATGCAAAACAATAACCAAAAAAAATAAGGACAAGATAGCCACATCCTAAAACTGCAGAACAAAGAACACTTAAGCATCTTCTGGTGACATTCCTCGAGGGTTGGTATTGGACCAAGCGCTGTTTAACATTTTTGTTGGTGACATTTACAGCGGGATCCAGTGCACCCTCAGCAAGTTTGCCGACAATGCCAAGATGTGGGGTGTGGTCAATACGATGGAGGGAAGGCATGCCATCCAGAGGAGCCGGGACACGCTTGAGAGGTGGGCCTGTGCAAATCTCACGATGTTTGACAAGGCCAAGTGCAAGATCCTGCAGCCAAGCTGGGACAATCCAAAACACAAATACAAGTTGGATGGAGAATGGATTGAGAGCAGCCCTGAGGAAAAGGATATGGGTGTCCTTACAAAGATGTAAAAATGGCCTCACCATTTGGAAGCTTGTACCTGTTTTCTATATTTATATATCTATTTCACATAATGCATTAAGCAACTGTTAGGCATTAAGGCACTGTTATTGATAGTTTATAACTGAAGGAGAAAAGAGCGAATGAGAAAATGTGGAAGGATATTAAATATCATAAAACCTACTCGTTTCTAGAGCAAAAGAAGAAAAAAAATGAAAACCATGATCAAGTTGGAATAGCACCTCAGTGGTAACCCTATATAATTGCTTTCTATCCCTTCCATCAGCAGTGATCAAAGCTGATGACAAACATAATTCTCAGGATGCAGCACATTGTTACAAGTTCTCACCCTTGTAATAACTGTAGTATGAGCCAGTATAAAGATGAATACTTTTTCTTAAATGTTTTTTTTCAATTCAGGCAGATAGGATTAAAATGTCTGGCAGGAATGAGCTGTATCAGAACATTAGTGTCAATAAATACATCATGGGCAGTTGCCTGAAATGGAGAAAAATGCTCTGAACATTTTACATTACTACACAAGGTAAAAGCATAACTCAATGTCAAACTCCTGCTCCACAAAGAAGTCATGTAAACCCTCAACGGACAAATTGCAAACTGAAGCTATTTTGAATTAAACACATTAGCTGATGACATAATATGATTATGACTTTGCCTACTGTGATTTAATATGATTTGACATCAGTAAATTTGTATGGTGCTATTGAGAAAAAGTAGGTTAAGAATTTCAAAAATTTTGTAAAAATGAGGATCCATTGGAACCAAAACTGTCATAGGAGTGTGTGCTATAATTAATGAATTATTCATACGGAAAAAATAAGAGCAATAGGATTAACAGGTAGAGATGATGGGTTTTCATACTGGTTGATGTATTTGCATTTGTAAATACAAGTTTTTAACTAAAATCATTAACACTTTAAAAATAGAACTTAAAGTAAAAACTGAGTTAAATTTTTGGACAATGAAAATTAATTCTTTGCAGGATGATAGATTTCAAATTTTTAAACTATTTATTCACATAACTGATGAAAAAACAACTGGTTATGACTAGTTATGGCTGCTTAAACTTCACGATGATTTCTAATTAATTTATAGGTAGATTAGGTTCATTTAAATGTGTGCAATTTTTTTTTTTCCTTCAGATTCAATTATGAACAGCTAATTATAATACAATATGCTATTAAGAGATTCTCATTGTAGTTCTGGGGAATGTTATTAATTTACTTTGTAAACAAAATATGGATATGTGACTTGTAAGAATTTCAAACTGTGAATCAGTAAATCAAAGAGTACACCACAGAAACTATTTTCTAAATCATGTAGATTACAATATCTAGTATAATAACTGAATTTTTTTTGTAAAGAATTACACTTTGGGGGGAAAAATTTAAATAACTCATCAAGATTATCTTTCAGCATAAGCATGGTATTTGCTTTCCAGAATTCAGAAAAAAAAAAGAGAGGGTTTTAAGAAAGTGAATTTAAAGTAGTTTAACTAGAACCTAACAATTTTAGCGAAGAAAATAAGACTCACACTGAGCCCTAGAGAAATAGCTAGTCAGAAAAAACACCCTATGCCTAATACTTCCAGATATTCTACTCATATCTTACTAGTTCTATTTGCATGTACAGATATTAATAATGAGGGAAAATTTGCTGGATACTCTTTTTATTAGTAGTTCACAGGAATTTAATTACTTGAGTTTAAACATATTTTAATTTCTTTGCCGTGTGACTTTCCCACAATATTTTTTTTTTGTAAAATGTACAGAGAGAGTTCTAGTACTACCTTTTCTAAATTAAAGAATGGTCAATATACTCTCATTTTTTTTCAATTAATAGTTTTCCTGAAAGGTATAATTTATTTTAACTACTTTGGATATAATAGGAATGCTCAATGTATTATTCTTTTCTCAGGGCTAAAGGGATAAAATTATGATATATGTTTGCTTCTGAAGCACTGGGTCAAAGAGAAAACTCATTTTTGCACAGAACCCTGCAAATACATTGAACTCTCAGTTCACATCTGCATCAGGTCAGATAACAAACAACCCATTATAAAATGAGTTAGTTAAATTTGTAGTACATAGATATTTCTGCCTTAAAAAAACAAATTCACAGCATTAATTATATGGTAAAAGTGAAAGGCAAGGAATCACTGACTGTGGCTTCCAGACTTATATTTAGAGATAGTTCTGTGCATAAGGTTGATGTACATTGCCAAAATCACACAGGGATCCTTCTTTGTTATAGAGTCCTCTGCATCATGCGCAGTGAATCAAAAATGTAGGGACTGCAAGTCTGACATTTTTCATTATTTAATTTATTCCCTTTTCCTTTTTTCCGCCCTTTATTTCACTTATTCATTTTTTTCTTTTTTATCTCTCTATTTCTATACTTTTTGCAGCGTCATGGGATGATTAAGCATCCACTTGCTGGTTTTTCTACCCCGAAATTTGTGTTTGGTCAGTTCCTGAGGAGCTTACATTTCTGTGCAAGATTTTGGTGCAGTAATAGGTGTGACCCAGATGCCCCATACATGAAAATGCAGACACTGAACATGTTTTTGCCAAATCTAGCTCTTCCAGATATAATGCAGCCCAGTGATGTTGAATATACATGGCTGCTTTGTTCTCTAACCACATTCACTATGTCTAAACTTGAAGACTTGAGAAAGCTCTCAAGAGCCTGGTCTCAGACTAGGGTTCTGACATTTATATTCTCTTTTCCCTCCTCTTTTAGCCATGCAATAGCACAGAATGCAGCCAAGAATATAAGATACATAAATCTGAAGTTTACTTCTAGCTGATTCTCTTGGGAACAAATACTTTTTTATGTGACAACAGTGATAAAATCCAAAGGTTTATCTGAAAGTCATGTGTGATGTAAGGCAAATCCACTCATACACAGGATAAATGTAGCAATAGAGAAAGAGACTCAATGTGCCAAAAAGTATATTGTTATATTCATGGCAAACTTTTTTTTTTTAAATTTCTTTCTGTGCTCCTATACAAATAAAGCTAACATTTCACTCCAGGCTGAATCACACTGACAAAAACAAGAAGGCTGCTGCCCTTTCTTTACCATCCACAAATATCTGTCTCCAAATATTACTGCCATTCACAGTAGTTATTTAGGGGCATTTTTCAAGTGCAATTGTATCTGAAAATGCAACAAAGAGAGAAAGCTTGTTGTTGCTGCTTGTAAAGGGAGCTGACTTGAATTGCTGTCTGGAATGCTGTATCAACAGAAGGCTTTCCCTTTAATTGGTAACTCGTAGAGTCTTTAAGAAAATCGCTTGAGTTTACAAGAGACGTAGCTTACACGACCAAAGAAAAATGAAAAAGTATGTGAATCTGTTTTAAAGTTAATTACAGATATGGTACTTGCTCCCTGCAGATGGATTTTTTGTTTTGAAGTGATTAAAACTTCAGTGATTTTGAAGTGTTTTGAAATTAAGAGCTAGAAGTTTGCATCCTCTGTGTCACTATACTGAGCTGGACACAACCAACGTACAAGGTTTTCTTAATCCTAGTAATTCTTCCTAGCAGAAGTGAAATTCACCTACTGAAATAGAAATAAATCCCCATAAAATTTGAAAATTTACAATCAATGTCATAACTGTATTGAGTAAAACTAGATATCTATATATCTATAGATATAGATACATAGAGAGACATATATATATAAATCTGAATTCTCGATCTTTCTGCAGAATTAATGAATTGGATTTACTGTGTTGGTTACAAAGTGATTTAATGGTAAGCTGGTTTCTTAAAAAACATGGATAAATAGACAGTAACAATACTTTTAGCTGCAAATTGATGGAGTTGTTTGCTATTTGAAAATCATGGTCACAGAGCCACAGAACCTGCTCAGGTAGGGCTCCCTCCCTGGGATGCATTGCTCAGGATTTTGTCCAGAGGACTTTTGATGTCTCCAGGAAAAGAGACTCCACAACCTCTCTGGGAAACATCTTCCAGTGCCTCGCTACTCTCACAGCAAAGAATTTCTTCCTAACATCTAATCTAAACTTAATATCATTCAGTTTGCAACTATCCCCCCTTGTCCAATTTCTATATGCCTTTGTCTCAAGTCCCTCTCCATCTTTCTTGTAGATTTCCTTTAGGTACTGGAAGTCTGGTATATCATCTATTGACTTTCAAATTGAAGTTAATCAATCAAAGAAGATTTTTTAAAATATCAGCCTTTCAAAACCCGAGCATACCAATTACATGAACAGGAAGACTAATCTAGCTGACATTTCTGATTACAGAGAAAAGCAATTCAGTAGAACAAACTCAGTCAGTGAGGCAGACAGCAGCAGCAGCAGGAAGTTCTGTGGCTGAGTGTTGGTGTGCAATAGGAAGAGTGTGGCCAGAAGGTTGAGAGAGGTCACACTCCCCCTCTATTCTGCCTTGGTGATACTGCGTCTGAAGTACTGTTTCCAGTTTTGGGCTGTCCAGTTCAAGAAAGAAAAGGAATTACTGGACAAAGGCTCCAGAGGATCTTTTAGTATGTCTGCAACTGGGTTCCTAGTCAGCCAATGTTTTCAGCCAAAGCTTCTGTCACCTCCTCTTTAATATTGGCTCCTAAAACAGCAAAGAATTCTAAATTTTTAAAGCCTGTGTTTTAGAAACTCAGTGGGAATAAACTATTTTGTTAATGTCTGTCCCTTTCCTTCTTCACAAAGTATGTTCATCAGGTCTCACTGTCAGACCAACAACTTCTGGTGAATTCCTAGACTGTAACATCATTCCCAAGCACAGGGATATCTGTCTATGACTGTCTCTGGGGTGAAAAGGAATTACCAGAATCAATGCCTTGTCAAACATATGTGTGTCAGTCAGCAGAACTGAGAGCACAGCTAGTCCCAGTGCTCCTCTGGAATACCAATTTAAGTCATCTTTGATGAAAAAAATTCTTTTTTTTAGAAGGAAAAAAATTCTTATGGTGTTGCCTGTTGAGATGGTACAGTTCTTGCTTTGGTTTCAGATTTTTTTTTCAATCAACAATATCAATTTGCTTTTTTATAAGGTGAATTTCTTTTATCTGACCATGTTTTTAATGTGACACACTGTTTTTACTTGTGCAATTGACATTGTAGTGTCTTAATGAAATGTCTGTAGTTTTTAATTTAGTGCCTTTTACAAAATCTCTTTATTTAGTATATGTATAGTATAATACTCTTCACTAAGAATATTTTTTTGATTGTTATTACTTCTTTCTGGAGGAAGTTTATGTACCCATTAAACAGAGAGCCATCTTAGTTACCTTGTGACCAGCCCCCTATAGAGTTGGGTGAACTTTCTAGTAGTAGAGTGCATTAACAATAGGTACACCTCAATTTTTATATTTCCTATTCTTTTCATACAAGATGTAAGCTAAAATTTCAACCATCTGTGTTCAACCAAGTTTCTTATCTGTATTTTTAATTGAAAATAATTAATTTTTTTTGCTTATGTTCAATATATGTGTTTCAAAGATCTGTATGGGAAGGATCTCATATAGATATGGATCACTGCTGATAATAATAAATTTTCTCTCTTCTGTTAGAATGAAACGTGCTTTCCTGTAAATGGATTGTGAAGTTTGTGAAGTTGGGTTTTGTTGGCTTTTTTTTTCACTTTCCAGAAATCTTTTGGTGATAGCAAAGGGACTTCTGCTTTCCTAGAAGTTTTATTATCAACCAAAAAGAATTGTGTTTTCTTAATACTTCTGAGAAACATTCTATTATTTTATCTGGTCAAGGTTTATTAGAATGCAGACACTTTTGAAACTAGGAGCATGATGATGATGAAACAATGTTTTTCTAAATGAACACTGTAAGTGTTATGCACATCTATATTAATGTTACAAACAATGATGACTCATCTAAGAACTGGTGACTCAAGTTTTTAAGAATGGATGAGTTCACTGATTTAGGTTTTTAGGTTTGATTTGGCTCTTCAGATATGACTAAAACAAGAAATGCTTCCTTTCCCACTCCACTGCACTGGCCATTCTCACATGAACTGTCATAGTTAAGTTAAAATAAAGTGATGATCCATAGCTCATCTGCAGTGATTTGGATAACATAATTGTTGAAACAGCACAGTTTTATTTTTTTACTCCTCTCTGTGAAGTACATTATATATTTTAGATTTTAGTAAATTTTATTGTCTAGATAGAGAAGAGAAAGAACTTTTATTTGAGTGGTGACATTTCCTACTGTATCACTATATACCTTTACTTTCCCAAATTTACCCAATTTCCCTCTCCTTAATTATAACAGACGTGTTTAATAAATGCCTAAAAGATCACTTCTAGCTATTAATATCAACACTTGATAATGCTAAACACCTGCATTTCTATTTTCATAACTTTGATAGAAGTTGCCGTGTCACAGTTTAATACTATTGATAAAAGTATTTGTTAGCTGATAGCTTTTTTAGGACAGTTATTTTCTCACTATTATATTGTACTCTGAGAGATTCTGTCCCACACCTCCAAACTGCAAAACAAATAGGCAGAATTTTTGTAACAGCCTCAATAGTGTCAAAACACTTCATACTGGGAAAAGGGATGCATAAACACTATAAAAATAACCACTATTTCTAAAAAGGGAGATTTGGGGAACTACAATCTCACCACTGCCTGGCAAGGTCATGTAGCAGGTCCTCTTGGAAATTATGCTAAGGCACATGGAAAATCTGGAAGTGATTGTTGACAGCCAAAATGGCTTCACTCAGGGCAAATCTTGCCTGACAAATTGGGACCCTCCTATGACGGCATTGCAGTGTTGATGGATGAGGGAAGAGCAACTGATGTCCTCTCCCCGGACTTGTGCAGAGCATTTGACACTGTCCTGCATGTCACCCTTGTCTCTACATTGGGTAGACATGGATTTAACAGGTGGACCACTCAATGGATAAGGAACTGGATGAAGGGTTGCACTCACAGAATTGCGGTCAATGGCTCGATGTCCGAGTGCAGAGCAGTGATGAGTGGTTCCATCAAGAATCAGTATCAGGACTGGTGCTGGATGTCTTTTAACATCTATGACTCTATGCCTCAATAATATTAGTATTTAGACTACTGTATAATATATTCTGAATGATACTACTGAAGTAAAACTTTTTCATCTTATCTATACAAGATTTTTTGACCTTACCAAACAAAAGTGTTTTGTCAAGACAAAATGTAATATACAATGGTATTTTTTTTTCAAAAAATATCGAGATTTCACATTTTTGCTCCAATTTGTGATACAGAAAAGTGAAATTCCATCCAGCTCCAAAAAAGATTTTAGCATAATATTTATGTTTATTAATATGCTTTCTTGAGTAATATTTTAATAAGCTCTTTGACGTCTTTGATCTGTGCTAATGAGTTGTTTAACAGAAAACTCATATCATTTGCTCAACTAACATTCTCTTTTACCTACTTTTATAATTTCGGTGGTATGGAGAGAAGTTGCTATTTATGCTTTACACTAACTCTTCTCTGTAGCTGTTTCTTTATGAAAAAATTACACACTGTCATCACTATCACTGCACTGTCTGAGCAATAGCTCATTTTTTTCTTATAGTTGCAATTCCTCACAACAAAAAGTTGATAATAAGTAACCTCCACAAAAGAAAAAAAAAAATGTGTTCTTCCCCCTGGAGGAAGGAGAAGTTTTTCAGTTTCGTTCTCAGCTTTTTTTTTATTGGCCTTCTATGCTAATATTATTTCAGAACCAATTTCCAGTGATTTTTCAAAGCTCACTCGCAACTCATGAAAGCTGATTTTTCAGTTTATAGCTGATTTTACAGGGTTCTGTGGTCTCTCAGGAGTAATTTAGAGAAATTAGCCTCTGTCCTATCTGGTTAATTGCTTCATCAACCTTGCAAATTTATGTAAAGAAAACAACAAAAAAGAAGGCTTAAAAAAGACAGAACACAAAACAAATAGGAAAGAAAGAAGTTAAACAAGTAATTTTTCACCTTCCAACCAGTATGTCTATGAATGACAGATGATATTTTTGTCATTGTTGAAGGAGAACACTTTTCAGAAAAAGGAAGCATTGTTATTTATAGTTATGTATTGAACAATGGAATTCTGATCTGAAGTTTTAATTAGTAACTGCTGTGAATACAAATAAACAGAATTTTTAATTTAAACTTGCACAATATAAAGCTTTCAATGCTTTTTCTTTACTGCCTTATACTCTGAGTTGCTGTTTCACAGCAGTGGGACACAATTTCAAAGTGATAGCAGGGATTTCCTCTTTAATAGGTCACCTAGTCAAAAATCACTGTGTAAGGAGCTAGACATGGAAGACTCTTGGAACGTACTAGAACTATGGAAAATGCCGTCTGAGTGTGCCTGCCAGCACTGGCAAAGCACACTTAGAAGTTCACTGTTCTTTGTATTAAAATGTCCAGCACACAATTGCATAAACACATCGCGTGATGGGTGAGCAACAGGCTCACGGGTTGGACACAACAGGTTACAGTGAATGGGCTGACATCAGACTGGTGACCTGTCACTTGTGGAGCTCCACAGAGATCCATCTTAGGGTTTCAAGATGAGAATTTGCTGGATCCTGCAGAAAACATAAGGGGAAAAGTAGTTGCCCCACTTAACCAGGGCCTAAGCTAAGACAGGAAAGGCAGAAACTACGGAAGTTTTGGTAGTATCAGGAGCTGAATATAAGCAAAAGAAGCAAAAAAAAAATAGTGGAACAGATGCTGCTGGCTCACCAAGGATTTGGTGTCTAAGGCCAAAACTAAGCCAAATACGTAAAATCAGTAAAACTGGAATAAATGGCAAAAAAGCTTAATGGAGGAGAAAATGAGGAGGAAATAGGGGAATAAACCTAACTGTAAGGTGAAGTAAAGCCTGTGAGTGGAGCTGTTTGGAGGTCCCTGGTGAGCAACCCTGATCTGACCAGCAAAGCTTGGAGCGGAACAACAAACCTGTTCTGATAAGAAACAGGTGCCTGACTTGATTTTGCAGTCAGGAGACATGGAGTTTTCTCCAAAATATTGGTGAGGGAGCATCACACTTCACGCTCATTTAATGAACTCATGGAGAAGCATTTACTCCAGCTGAAATGCTCACCTCGATAGCTATTTATTAAAACAGCCTCTCTCTTTGTTTTGAGATAAAGTTATCTTCTTTGAGTTATTCTCTAAGCTTCATGGGCATATTACCCTCACCCATCTCCACTGGGCCTTCTTCCATTTTAGGGGTCACATTATGTTCCTAAGGGTTTAGTCCATCATGGCCTGTGTCATCAAACACAGAGCTGCCTGTCAAGTATCCCTGGACAGCACCGATGACATGATTTACATAAATTGTTATCATTCTTTCTTGTTCTTGACCCTTTTTTTAGCACCTATACACCCTCACATAAAGAACCTGCCTGTATTTATTTTTTTCTCCTTCAGTCCCAGCACCACTATATCCATACTCAACTTATTTTTGCTATCACCACATGGGTGACAGTGGTGCACAGCATTGCTGGCACAGTTATCCTGGCAGTGCTGGCCTTGGGCAAACACAATCCCAGCGGGATGCAGTGCTCCCTGGAAGGATCTGTGAGGCTCGCGTCTTTCCTGTTTCTGTCTTTAAACACTTGTGAGGTGCATCTCTGCTTCGTGGCACTGTCTTTAACACCTGGCTGCTTCTCAGACTGCTATTTGTCATGTCTGGCGATTTCTCCTGTACTTTATCACATCCTGCTCAGTTAACTCCAGCCCAAGGTCAGGTCAGCAGTCCAGCCACGTGCTTGCAACCCTGACAAACACTTCAAGAGTTACAGTGGGCTGACTCTGGACAGCAGCTCAGCAGCCACACTGCCACTCACTCACTTTCCCCCACTCCGGATTGAGGAGTGAATAGGAAGACTAAAACCAAGAAAACTCATGGGTTGAGATAAAGACAGTTTGGTAAGCAATAGAAAGAGAGACACATCTCCCCCCCCCCCCCTAAAAAAAAAAAAACCAAAACA
>VZTG01007446.1:37949-95020 GCA_013397845.1 Melanocharis versteri
AAAAAAAAAAAAAATTGAGGTGCTGGAGCTTGTTCAGAGAAGGGCACTGAAAGTGGTGAATGGTCTAAACGGTAAGTGGGAAGGACCAGACTTAAGCATGTTTTGTTTCAAACATTCTGTTCGTTACAACAGCAAAAATGTGATCAGAGGAGAGGGTCCCATGGAAGTGGAGCAATGCTGTTTTGAACCAGCTTCCAGTTTGACCTTGAGACTTGTGCTCAATTGTGTCCCCCTACCTCAACTCACTTGCTGAAGGAGGGCTGATTGTGCATATGCGAGCAAAAAGCACAAAAAAATCTAGTTTACATGAGAGGTGTGCACCAGTTTAACTATAAAAGGAAGCAGATTAGGACCCTTCACTCTCTTTTTCCTCTCTTCCTCTTTCACCTCAGCTCTGGACCATGGTCGCAGCAGGATGAATGTGGGATCTAAGGACTGGTGATATTCTTTGTTCTCTCTCTGCTTTTTCAGTCTTTATTTCTCTCCTCTGTTGCTTTGACTGTTCAAAACACAGCTGTTGTATTCTACCCCATACTCTGTACTGAACTTTGTTGTGGGAGTGGGGAGCTTGTAGAAGTGTGTTGTGGCTTGTTAGCCAACACCTTTGAGTATTGGTGTGTTGTGGTTTCTTAGCCAGCACCTTTGGCAGCTTGTTGCAGCTTGTCATCCAGCACCTTCGAGAAGTGGTGCTGTGGGAGTTGAGAACTTATAGAAATGTGCTATACAAAACCTAAGGGCTTGTTAGCCTCCACTTTTTACAAAGATATTGAGAATTTAAGGGCTTGTTAGCCAACACTTTTGAGGCTACATAGTGAGCTAGTTGCCAGAGTTAAAGTGTACAATAAAAGTGCAAGAGTTCCCTGACACGTGGTCTGGTGTCTTTGTTCAGCCTGATCAGAATTTACAACGAAAAACGTGCCCACAGATCATAACAGTAAGTCCCATGAGGCCAACTGAGGGAGGTAAGTTTGTGTAGTCTGGAGAAAAGGAGGCTCAGGGGTCACTTTATTAGCACCTGCTGTTCCCTGACAGGAAGAATTAGGAAGAATTTCTTCATGGAAAGTGTTTTTAAGCCTTGGAACAGGCTGCCCAGGGAGGTAGAGGAGTCATCATCCCCAGAGGTCTTAAAAAAATGACTGGATGTGGCACTTAGTGCCATGGTCTAGTTGACAAGGTGGTGATCAGCCAAAGTTTGGACTCGATGATGATGGAGGCCTTTTCCAACCTAAACAATTCTGTGACTCTGTATTATGCAAAATGAGATTTGACAGAGTTAGCTTTTAAGCTAATGATCTTAATTCCTTGATTTACAGTCAGATCTCATGCTTTTGATTCCTAGACCATAGCTGGTTCTCAATAAATTGGAAATGCTATTGGTATGCTGGAAAACAAAAATAAGGACTTGAGGGATACTGTGCCCTCTGCATGTGAGCTTCTATAGGATGTTCTCCTGCAGGGAGGTGTTATTAAACCTTCAGCTACTCTTGGGAAATAGTAGTTTCAGATCAGATGGCTTTTTATTTATTTTTCCCATCTTTCTTTTATACGCATAATGTAGAATTTTATTTCACATATGAACCTTGATACATCTCACCATGCTTTTTTTTTCACCTGAAATTGCATTTCTGCAATCTCTGAGACCACTGAGAAGCCAAAACTAATCAGAATTTAGCTCTCCAGTGGCACCACATAACCTTTGAGATCCTACATGTCGGTAGGTAGTAGTAGAGTGGTTCCATTTCCTAGCAAGGTTTTATAAGTTTAGAAGGATGCTATTTGAGAGTCTGTCTCCACAGAAGCTAAGATACAAGGGCACAGTCAAAATGGTGATTCTTAAAAAAATGAGGAAGGGATACCAAATGTATTGCTGAATGTTATATATAATATTAGTGTTTCATCCTTCCTTCTTCAGTTTGTAATTGAGATAGTGTTTAGTTTCTGCTCATTAAGCTTATGCACATTTTCAAGGTATGCTGTAGAATCCTTTAGCCTCCAATTTTCATCTGAATCTATTAGAAGGATATAAGTTCCTTGCATCATATGATATAATAAATAAACAAAGGTGTTAATGAATAAAGAGTATTAGCCTCTCTAATGGAAAATATTTAGGTATTTAATATGTCCACTTCAGGTTTTTTTTGGAAATACTATGTGAAAATCTGAAACTTCTCAGAATTCACTATAAGCTACAAAGATATTTAAAGAAAGAGGCATCTAGTTATTATGCCAATACAGTTAGAACTTATCTGTTTGTCAGCAATTCCACTGTAACTCATTGTCTTTCCAGAGACCTAGAACATAATGGTAAAATTATGTCCGTTTGAGAATTTGGTGCATGTCTTTTAAAGGAAAACACTAACGTGCTCACAGTACGTAAAGAAAACTTTTTTTTTATGCCTACCTACTCTTTAGGAGTTTATACCATTTTAACTCCTTCAGCTGAAACGGGAAAAGAACTGTGCAGAAGGAATCTCACTTTTGCAAGAAAGTACTTAGAAGGTAGAGTTCGAATGGTACTCAAACTTCCTTTCATAGTTGCCATGGCACAATGACATATTATTGCCCTACAGTGCATTTGTACAAATCTAACTCATATTCAGTTATTTAAGCCTGTAATAAATTACTGAGTTTTAAATTATCACAGAGGTACCACCAGTGTCACTGATGGGCTCAGCTGTGCCTGCCACAGGTCCACCTGAGATGACTGGCACCAGCTGTGCCCATCGTGGGATAGCCACTAACCTCTCCTCACAGAGGCCACCCTTGCAGTGCCCCCTGCCAGCACCTGGGCAACAGCACCCAACACACCCTGCTTAGAACAGCAGGGATCAGGTAAATACTCTATACGAAATATTATCATATTCGAGAAGGACAAAACTCCTCTTACAAACATGTACTGTTTGTACAGTCTTCATCTGTAAAATCTGTGTTACATTTTCATTATTTCAGTAAAAAAGTCAGATGGCCAAAGGGACGCACCTTGAAATATCTCATTATAGCATTTAAAGGGCTTAGTATCTTCTTCTGGAAACCACCAGGAGTAATGATTTATACTGTAGGTCTTCAGTGCTGCATATGAGAACTGTGCTGGATTCCAGTCATCTGGACAGCACAAAATATCATGAGGAACATAAAAACCATGAGATACAGTCAAAGGTGTAATAAAGTTCCTTCACACAAAGGAGAAAAAGTGTGTTAAACATATATCATTTTAACCCAAGGAGCGAAGCCTTCCATGCAACTCAGCACCTCGGGACTCGGTGAGTGCTGCGGCTGCAGTTTGCTGGGCAGTACAGCAAGCAGATGCTGAATGAAGGTTGTTTCCTGCAGCATCAGCAGCAGCAGGAGCTGCCCTGCTCCCCTTGCAGCCGTGGGCAGGCTGGCAGCAATGTGGCGACAGGGATGTGGCAGTTAACATGAGGAACTGAGCCATTTCATGTGCAGAAAGTTTCATTTGGAGCATATATGGATGATTAACTTCGGGTTTATCCTTGCAAGAAGACTGCAGAAGATATTCCACTGCAACACATTCTCATCACAAAAAGAGATGGAAAACACTACTTTCAACATCTACAGCAGCCTTAAGTTTGAAAAACACTACTGTGTAGTCTGGGGCCTAAGGTAAATCTGAACTTCACAGCTGAGGATTGGCTAAAAGGATCCATGATTTGGGTCATATTCTGGACAATAATCAGGAATACTCTGATAAGTATTTTATTAAGATACAATGAGTACTTTATTGAGATAAAAATGCTAAAGTTAATAGTGGCAAAGTTTCAAGAAGATCATGATTTCTTTTACTGGAAAATGATCTGATCTGATAAAGATCTGAAAGAAAAACTACAATTATCTGTTAAAAGATAAAACCTATCAGAAATGGCAAAAGTGGGCAATATGCAGTGAAAAATTGACCGGCTGGATGGTCCTTCCTGTCTTTAACATCTCTGCTTCCAGTACTCCTTGGTGTTTTTGCTTTGCTTTGCACCATTGCTATAAACATAAAATCTGCTCCTCATGCACTGAGTACTACCTATAAAGCATAGGCATACCCTTAGTACATAAATATAAGCAAGTCCATAAGTTTTTTCCTAAAGAATTAGAACTTCAGTCTCTATACTGAAGCATGAACTGAGCTTGATGATTATACGATGTACAAAAGAAGTCAGAGACAGTCTGAACAAGGGTAAGGGACTGTCTACGTTAAGAAAAGTGTTTTGAAAATTGGAATAGTAACTGGAAATCGTCCAACTGGTTCAATCTATGTCATATTTTTATAGGTTGCTCAATATGGAGTAACTATAAAACTACAAATTTACAGGAAGTTGTTGTCACATCTAATTGGTTACTGGATCAGTTTAGCTCAAGAAATGTTTATTGCGTATTTTTACCTTTTGAAATGACTCTCTGTTAATGAAACAAATATAATTCTGTCAGTCTTGAAATAATTCCCACAGCACACCATTATGATTAGTTTCACTTTCACACCAGTGCTGCCAATTTTTTAAAACAGTCTTTTCATTAATAATACTGCCTAGTATGAGCTGCCAAAAACTATTTAATGTGTGATATGAAAAATCTGGCATTATGTAGGTGCCTATTGAGAGCCAGTAGTGTAAGATTTTCATATTTCCTCCAATGGATTTGTCTGAAATGAACTCCATGTATTCTCACAGTGTGTTCTCTGCTAAAATAAAATTGCTGTGTTTCATTATTTAATTTGCACATTTATGAAGTCAGAACGATACAATCAGTATTGTCTTAATCCTGTTTTTATGCTTGATGTTCACATACAAAGAGTCATTTGCTTGATTTCAGTGCCAACATACGAAAATATATATTTTTTATTCCTATTGAGCCTTAGGCAGTATACCTTTACATCTTAAGGAGATTCATATCGTCATTTTCCTAGCCTACATGTGCTGCTCCACACCAGCTTACCATATTTTTTGCAGCTGGAAACCTTTCCTGATGACTCTCTTCAGCAGTATGACTTATTTGGTTACTCCAGCTCTCTCTTCTTTAAAATTAGATGGTGAGCTTTTCATTTCATGGACCATGTCTTTTTATCTGTTCCATAAAGCTTACATGACATTTATGGGATCAATGTAAATTAATAATAATAATAAACATTTTATACTCTACCGATATGCATTTGGGTGTTGGAACTGTGAAATACTGCCTTTGGTCAAGGCAGATGTCAATGTCAGGTGTGTCAGGGCACGTGGGGTCGGGTGTCCTCAGCACCGGGGGATGGAGGGGCTCCCCTGGGGCAGCAGGGCTGGGTCTGGCAGCCGGGATGGTCCCACTGGACCGAGCAGAGAGAGGGCGGCTGGGGGCAGCCAGAGCATCCCCAGCCCTACACCCCCAAGTTCCAGAGCTAATTCACATCTCATATTTAAAACCCAAATTGTATTTGGATGCAAGCATAATTCTAAAGAGCAGGCAGAACAAAATAGTGAAATACTGGAAGTTTAGGTTTAAATTTGAAGTTTTTAATTTGCATGTACATGTCCTCAGCAGTGAGATAATTACCCTTTTTTTATTTTCCTTAATATAAACCAGAATATTATTCTGTCATCACGCACGCACCTGTGTGTTTGTGCCTTAAAGAATTTTGCCTTTAATTTAAGGCTCAATTTCATCTGCAACACTAAATATTCATCATTTTCTTAGGTAATATATGGACATAAGAAGTCAGGTGTCAGAGTCTGGGATAGTTTGTCCTCAGAAGAATTCCAGAGCTCTCTCTCACAGGCAGCGAATAGACAGGAAAGAAGAATGCTTTTATTGAGTATGAGTGTATCAGTATCAATAGCAGTAATCTCTTGATTTTGTCTGTTATAATATGTCAGTAGTTGGCTGAGTTTTCAGGCTTGAAGGACAGTTTAAACTTGTTTTATTAATACATCCAGACCACTTTCAGCAAAAAGACAGAATGCAACAGCTTCTATCATCTAAGCACGTCAATACTTGTTGGTATGAGAATATCCAGTAAGTTAAATGATTTTATCTTGAGTCTTACTCATTGAATTTTGCCATTTAGTGCTAACAATACTTGAGAAAGCATGAAACTATTTATAGGTTCTCACAAATAATTTCTTTTTCTTTTTATTACAGTATTAATATATCCAGATTCTCTGATGTTAATTGCAAATACTTAATATATATACCTCCTTGAAAATGTATAAGATATAAATCCCACTTGTTCCATTTTAATTCATAGAAGATGAAAAGATAACAAGGATGAGGTTTTATTGTCTGCAAAGAGACATGCAGATGTTTTTAACTCTAGGTGTGTAACATACACTGCCTGACCTCAAGCAGCCTGACTCCAAGACCCTGAAGGGTGGTAGGTTTTTTTGTGATGCCTCCCAAGCTCACAAAGAAGATTTGAATATCTCAAATGTCACCAGTTACCTCCATTTAGGAAAATCAATCCCACTCTAAATTTTAAATTTGTCACACGATTTTAGATATTTGCAATGTAGACACCAACAGATGAGAAAGTCACTAAGCTACATTTATAGACAAAGGAAGAACCCTTACATAAGATTTTATATGGTCATTTTAGGATAAGATGACTATAAGTGCCTATTATTCCACCTTGGCTATAAAATGGTGCTATGATAATTGCTAAGTTGGGAAGGTGATGCTGTAGATTTCCACGGTGGATCAGAGGAATTCCTTCAAAGTGCTATTGCGCTGGGTCTCTGCATGTCTTAGCCACATAATAATTCATCCTCAATACCTTTTTCCCCCATTTTTAAGAGCTGAACACTGCCTTTTATTGTATTGGTAAATAGACAGCTTTATCCTCTCTAAATCTGTAATTCAGTTGAACCTGTTATATGGAGAACTGAGTTTTGCAACATAGTTAATGCTGAGGTGACTTAGAGTTTACAATTAAAATATGGTAGTTCGTACAGAGACATATTTATGTTGAAGAAGCATACCTTTGGTGCCAAATACAAATTAACTATTTTTAACCTCTAAGGAAAATGTATATGAAGATATCTTATATAAGATATTCTATAAGATATATGACTAATCTCTTTCTCTATTAATAGCTCCTAACTAGAACTGAAATTAAAAGCCTTTTGGCTTGAGCCCAAATGTTTATGTCAGATGAAAATCTTATCTCATTTAGATAGAGGTGACAGACCTCTGTGTGAGAGAAAAAAATCCCAAACCATTCTTTGCAATATTTTTGTAGACTGCATTGTGACAACAGTAAAAAATCTCCTCCTAATCCTGCCTAACTGGTATGGATATGGTGTGAGACCGCTATATCGGGCAACATCAGTTACTGATGACTGAAGTCTATGGGGTGATGGTTTTACATAACTGCAGTTACTTAATTTGAACTCACGTTTCTAATTAAAGGATAAGGCTGTGATGTATTTTGTCACAATAAAGACATTAATTAAATGTTCAAACAAGTGCGAAATTTTTTGTGTTCATCAAATCTTTGAATATTTACCAAATAGTTAAAATTCACCATCTTACTAGGAGATTAATTGAAAAAAATAAAACAATCTGTGTGTCATATATTTTTTGTCCTTAATTGTGGGTAATTATTCCTAAAACAACCACTTCTAAGAGTTTAAATACTAAACGGGTACCTCTAGTGCTAAAAAAATATATAATTTTTTTTCTTTTTAAAAATCTCTTAAAGTGACACCTTCTTATATCAGAGGGATAGCCCTGTGGTGTATTCAGAATCATAATTACTCACTGTACTCATGAAAATAAGGTTTGATTTTATTACTTACTGATAGCATAGCTTGGCCAATAAAGCAGAAAAGAAAGGTAATTGAAATCCGCTGCATTTTGTTCATCATGTGCATCACTATCCCTACTTACTGAGAGCAATAACATCTCAAAGGTGTTCTCTAAAAGCACAGTCTACACAAAAGGGTTAACACTGTTATGGATATTAATGCAGAAAATGAATTGAAATGTCATTGATAATAAATAAGTAGAAAAGAAGCCAACCTGAGTCTCTGGGAGCCCAAGTTTACACGTTTTGCTATAAAAAGTAGCACTGTTTTTGTGAACCATACTTTTTCTGCAAATCACTGGAAAAATGGAAGCTTTAAATCTCCAACACCGTTCAAGGAAACCCACTGGATTAGACCAGAATCACACACTGTGTTCTCCCTTCAGGCAGGGATGGTGCTTTTTTTATTTTATTTTGCAACCTCCAAATATCATTAAGTGTGAAAATTATTGTTATTGTTACCCCAAAGCAGTGTGTATTCGCCTCCCCCCNCAACTCACTGACTGATGCACAGCCACTTTCTGAGCAGTGGTTCCTGCTCAGCTTTTCCCAGAGCTTATAAACTGAGCATGATGACATACGGTATAGAATATCCCTTTGNGAATTGAAATGTCATTGATAATAAATAAGTAGAAAAGAAGCCAACCTGAGTCTCTGGGAGCCCAAGTTTACACGTTTTGCTATAAAAAGTAGCACTGTTTTTGTGAACCATACTTTTTCTGCAAATCACTGGAAAAATGGAAGCTTTAAATCTCCAACACCGTTCAAGGAAACCCACTTGATTAGACCAGAATCACACACTGTGTTCTCCCTTCAGGCAGGGATGGTGCTTTTTTTATTTTATTTTGCAACCTCCAAATATCATTAAGTGTGAAAATTACTGTTATTGTTACCCCAAAGCAGTGTGTATTCGCCTCCCCCCTCCCTGCACCCAGAGCTGAGCCAGCAGATGGCACTCACATTGGAAGAGGAACCCTCAGAAAGGAACACAGTTACCTGTGAAGAACTCCATATGCAATACACAGGCAGGAACGGCGTTTGTGATGCAAACAAACTCCCCAACCTCCTGTTTCCAAAAGGTAGGTTCCCAGGTGTGTGGTGTAACTCATCAGGCAGCTAAACACCACACAGCCACACCCTCCCTCCCTCCTGCAGTCAGATAGGGGAGAGAATTGGGAAAAAAATGACAGATTTTGGGTCACGATAAGGACATTTTAATTGGACAAAATAGGAAGGGGAATGTAAATAATAATAATAATAATAATAATAATAATAATAATAATAATAATAATATATAAAACAAGTGCTGCCCAAATGCAAGCGCTCACCACTCACTGACTGATGCACAGCCACTTTCTGAGCAGTGGTTCCTGCCCAGCTTTTCCCAGAGCTTATAAGCTGAGCATGATGACATACGGTATAGAATATCCCTTTGGCCAGTTGTGGTCAGCTGTCCTGCCTGGGTCCCCTCCATGATGCTTGTGCTCTCCCAGTTCCCTCGCCAGTTGGAAAGACCTTGACAGTGTAGGCACTGCTTAGCAGCAGCTGAAACGTCAGTGTGTTATCAACCTCATTTTCACCCTAAATCCAAAGCTCAGGACTGTATCAGCTACCAGGAAGAAACTTAACTCTGTCCTAGATGAAACTGGGACATGAGGCCTAATTACCTGCTCAGGTTCCTCAGCAGTAGCCCTTACAGAGAGACAGAATTCCATAAACACATTCATCCCATAAAACTTCCACTCATTACAGAATGATCTGCTCTTTAGACATGCCTATCTGATAACTATCAAGCCAACCTAGATTATCATCATATTTGACTAAAATTATATAAAATTCCTCCAAATATCAAAGACTATCCAATAAATAATATCTAGCTCCTATATAAACAATAAAGTATTTCTGATTAACTTAATATGAAGTGCTTCTATATATCTCTATTTCTTTGTAAGAGGATGATTGTTCCATTGCAGGGATTATTCCATTTAAACAGTTGTTGAATAACAAAGGGAATAGGATCAATAGCACTAAACGAGGACTCCAAATTACTTATTTCCAGGGTTTTGCCTTTTAAAATATTTTACTTGCATCTTGTACTTTGATTATGTTGGGCTGTGTGCTAAATGCTCATCTATAAATTCACAGAGGAGCAGGGAAGCCCAAATAACACCCTGGCAGACTATTACCAGGCCCAAAACAGGAACCATAAGCCTGTTTGATAAGGCTTACCATCTTAAACTCACAGTACCACAAGGGCACAGTGGCAGGCAGGACTCTGAGTCAAGGACTCAGAGAAAGGGACACCCTGTTTGAATGCCTCCCAGGACAGTCCCAGGACTGCCTCAACCTCAGCGACCGGGTGTGGAAGCCATCCAGATGAGTCAATGGCAGACATGTTATAGGATGCAGGGGAAGAGCACTTTTGAAGAGTGTTATTATGGGAAAGTTTAGGAAGAGACCAAAGGCAGGTGAAGGGATATATTCAGATGATTTGGGGAGGAACAAGTATGGGAAAAGAGAGCATACGGGAGTGAATAGGGCAAGACATGCATAAAGAATTTGGTGGTCAATACACTTGTCTGACCATGAGCCGTACGTGGTCTGCACAGTCTGCCCTGTCTTCTAACTGAAGCATTTTCTAACTCCTTCCTGGCTGAGGGACTTTCTATTCTGTGTGCATATGTGTGTATGGGGGCATGAGCGTGACAACTGGAGTCAGGCCATGGGCCAGAGGGTCTCTTCTTGCAGTGCCAGCAGCTAGAGAGACTGAAGTGAGTGACTGTAAGCAGCAGCAATTGGAGTGGTACAATGTGTCATAGGGGCCCATTTGGCTAGGATGTCAGGAACTGGAGCAGGGGAGGCCTGCAGCTGGGTGGGGAGGAGTCCAAATTGTACATATCTCTGTGTGTAGGTATGTATGTGGTACGTGCATGTGCTCTGTGTGCACAGGCCTTCTGGAAGTACACCTTCACTCTCGGCACTTACTGAGCCAGGAACTTGGGCTGTTGTATGTAAGGGCTGTTGTTTTTTTTTCCTAAGAACTTACTTGTGAAACGTTATTGAATGGTAAGAACTAATGTCCAGTTAATGTGATACTATATAATTAATTTAGGTTTAGACAGCAGGAGATGGCTATGAAGTTAGGAAAGCCAATGCTTATCCATGAACCAGTAAATTCATGGATTTGCACAGAACAGGGTATGGTTTCGTAAACATTTTGTGACATAAACTGGTGAATGCTTTGATTGAGGAACATCTTCAGAAGGAATATAGCAAACATAGGTAGCATTAAGACTCATTCAGAAAACTGGACTTAACTCCTTAATTGGACAAAATAGACAAAATAGACTAAAGCATTAGTATGTTTTTATAGAAAACTAGTTTGATTCGAATAACTCAGGATGATCTTCATTGCTGAATTCTTTATTTCATAGCGTTAACCAATAAACTTTTAAAAATACTGTGAATTAAAAGAACGAAGGGTGGGGGCTACATTTTTCCCTTTGCTACTATTTTTCACAGAATCCTAGATAGTTACACAGCATGGAATCAGAGAATCAGAGAATGGTTTGAGTTGGAAAGGATCTTAAAGACCATCTAGCTCCAACCCCTCTGATGTGGACAGAGACACCTTTCATTAGACCATGTTGCTCAGGTCTCCGTACAATCTGGCCTTAAACACTTCCAGGGATGTGGCATCCATAACTTCTCTTGTGTGAGGCAACCTGTCCAGGGCCTCACCACCCTCACAGTAAAGAATTTCTTTCTAGTATCTAATCTAAACCTACTCTTTTTCAGTTTGAAGACATTGTCCTCTTGTTCTGTCCCTACACACTCTTGTAAAAAGCTCTCCACTTTTTTTGTAGGCTCCCTTCAGGTACTGGAAGGCCACAGCTAGAGATTCTTAAGTCTTTTCTTTTCCAGGCTGAACAAACCCAAGAATGGTTTGTGTTGGAAAGGACCTTAAAGATCATGCCATGGGATTATAGCTCCAATCCTCCTGCCATAGTCAAGGACACCTTTCACTAGACCAACATTCTCAAAGCCCCCTTCAGCCTGGCCTTTGAAGACTTACAGGGATAGGACAACCACAGCTTTTCGGGGAGCCTGTATCAGTGCCTCACCACCCTCAAAGCATCATCACCTTTGGTAGCTCTGGTCATGTTCAGACCTTTGGTACTCAAGAAAATTGGTGAGTGAAGCACTGGCCGTGTGAGCAACTGTTAGTCCTCTGCTTCTGACTGTGACACTAAATAGATATGATGGGCAATAAGAGATTTCATTATTCTGTACAGTGTGGTAGGAGTGTAACTATGTTTCAAAATTACCTTGAATGCCCAAGCTGAATTCCAGCTACAGTGAAAGATTCAAGTAGCTAGTGATTTATAACTCATAGACTTGCATGAAGAGGTGTCTTATTTCTCAAGACACTCAATTTTATGCAGTCAAATTTACACTAATGTATAATTCTTTATATTAACCTTCTAAGTTCATTGTTATTTGGTGATTACCTCAAGACAATGAAGAAGAAAAATATCATCTTTCATAAATTTTAAGTGGCCACCAGCAACTATCATGTTTTTTTCAAAACTGTATTCTCTGACAAATACTTTCCCCACAATATTGATCTGTCACCTATTTTATTGGTCCTTAAATTTAAAATTAATATCCTTTATATTATTTTGGAAGAGGAAAATAAGGATCAGAAAAATTCAGACACTATAATAATACAACTCTTATTAAAAGAGGGCTTTGCCCCAAAATTTCTTGGAATGTGACTGCTTTAATGTATTTCCAAATCCTGTTGAACTCTGACATCTCAAAATGTTACATTGGTTAAAGATTGATAATCAGTCAGTCCATCTACTTCAGAATGAATGATAGATGTGCATCAGGCATTTTCTATCAACATTTTGGCACCCGAGTAATATCAGGAGTCTTTGCAATTTTGCAGTAGAAGGTGACTCACAGCAAATATCTTATTTTATTCCAATTAGTATGGCAGAACATTGTTTGTATCATCTAGAGGAAAACAAACAACACTCCCACAGTGAATAAGAGTGAAAATCTTTTAATATATTTAATGAATATTTGAAAATGACAGACACAAACATTGTTAATCTCTCCACTGGCATGTGATTTTGGACAGCTTAAGCTGTTCTAACTACCCAAAGAAGAACTCATTTGCCAGGTGAGCTTGCTAAGCCTTCACAATTGCGAACCAGTCTACCATGCTTCTGAGAGATTAAATGCTCACTTGATGTTAATGTACTCATTGGTTTTACTTTACATTTAGGATTGAATGATTGAAAAAGTTCACATTTTAGAAAAATTCCAGAAAATGAATGTAAAAATAATGAAATAGAAGACACTTTATGGTTTTGTGGTTGTTGCATTTTCTTTTATTTACTTTTATTGATTCAGAAATTGTAAAACATAAACATTAACCAAGCAGATCTGCATCAAGGTCTGACCATATGCCGCAATTGCTCAGTCAGCTCATAGTGATAATGTGTAATAATCACAATTATGAAGTTATAAAACTCAAGGAATATAAAATCTTGCATCATTTACTACTGTTTGGATTTCACACACCCAAAAGCAAAACCACACATATTTTTTTATAATTGTAGCAAGTTTTAAACATGGCAAAATCACAAAATCCCATCAGTTCTATGAGATCAAGTTGAAGAGTTCATATCACATTGTTTTCAGGACGGGAGTGGGGGAACTAGGAAAGAGATATTTTAGGAACAACTTAGAGGTTTTGACTATATCAGTTTTGTACCTTTCCCATCTTTTATGTGGAGGGTAAGAAAACCAATGATGCCAGCAATATAAAATAGAAAACTTTGGTTATTAAACTCAGCATTGTACCCAGCTGATGAACATAAGTAATTTTTAGACATTTACACTGCAAAAAGCTAGTTGTTACAACTGTGACATCTATTTTCTACAAAGTTATTGTATTATAGTCTGAAATAATTCCACTGCTAGTTCAAGTCTATCTTAAAAAAAAAACCAAAACAACAAAAACACTTTTCTTCTGTACCTAAATTCCTTCATTGTGTTTTAATTCTGGACTTCTACTTCTGACATTTTTTCCTAATTTAATAACTTTTTCAAAAATGGGTGTAAAATTAGTCAGTCATTTTCTTTCTAGGACTGCATACAGTTTTGTGGAAAGATTCGTACTGGTCTTTCTCCCTATGATATTGATACCAAGTTCCACTAACTACTTATATTCATAAAACTGGCTTGCTGCACTTGTCTGGTAAGTCACAGATGCCAAGTATCATCAGCTTTTGAGGAGTTACTCTGGATGTAATTTATAATATCAAGAACAAAATTCTCTGGAATTCTTCTAAGCATACAATACACTACCTAATAGGACAAAAAGTAAGGTACATACATAGTGCTGGAAGCTTCCTAGTGACACTACAGGGAAGATGTCCATTTTACTCCTCTAAAGATTTAAAGAAATAAGTTTTCATTTGTCATGAATAACCTAGGTAGCATAAAATATAGATCTACTACCTGCTGTCCTCCCTCACCCAAGTAATTAGTTGCTAGAGAGAAAATATTTTATTTTCTTTCCATTAGTCACAGAATTACAGAATCACAGAATGGTTGGGTTTGGCAAGGCCCTCTGGAGATCATCTAGTCCAACCCTGCTGTTAAAGCAGGGTCCACAAGAGCAGGTTTCACAGGATCGTGTCCAGGTTTGAGAATCTCTAGAGAAGGAGACTCTATAACCTCTCTGGGCAGCCTGTTCTGGTGCTCAGTCACTCTCAAAGCAAACAAGTTTTCCCTCACATTCAGATAGAACTTCCTGTGTTCAGTTTGGGCCTAATGACTCTTGTCGGGTTGCTGTGCACCACTGAAAAGAGGCCCCATCCTCTTGACATGCACCCTTAAAATATTTGTAGGCTTTGATAAGATCCCTTCAAAATAATTTCTTCTCCAGGGTAAGCAGACCCCTCAGCCTTTCCTCATAAAAGAGATGGACCTTATCCTTCCTCATTGCATCCCTGCATGGTCTGACAATGTTTCTACATTCCTTCAAAGTTGCCTGTCTCTTTTTCCACATTCCATACATTTTCTTCTTCTATTTGAGTTTTGTCAGAAGCTCTTTTCTTATCCACGCAAGTCTTCTTCTCTTTTTGCTTGATTTCTTACTGATAGGGATGCACTGATCTTGAGCTTGGAGGAAGTAATGCTTGAGTATTAAACAGCTTTCATGGATTCCCCTGCCTTCTAGAGCCCTGTTCCATGGGATTCCTTCAAATAGGTCCCTGAAGTGGACAAAGCTACCTGTCTTGAAGTCCAGGGTTGCAATCCTACTTATTGCCCTGCTTCATCCATGCAGGATCCTACACTCTACCATCTCATGGTCACTGCAGCTAAGGCTGCCCTCCAACCTTTGCATCCCCAGCCAGTCCTTCTTTGTTTGTTGGTACAAGGTCCAACAGCACATTTCTCCCTGTTGGCTGCTTCACCACCTGTTGCAGTGGCCTCTTATTGGACTACTGACCCAAAGCCGGGACCTGAAGAGCCCAGAAGAGTCCACTGGGACTTAGAGGAAACCCCCCTCTAAACCTTTTCCCTAGGTGATTGTTCCCCTGATGTAATCCCCTAGTTACCTGTCCGTTAACAGTTCTCCCCTCCCCGGTTACCTGTTATAGGTCCATTCACTAAGTTACACCCCCCTACTCGATTTTAACCAGTCAGTACTCCGCAACCCCACCTATTCTTTTGTAGTATATAATAGGCTGCTCACTGTGCCTCGGGTCTTTTGCCTTAAGCTCTCAGGCGCCCAGGAGCTGCGTCTCACTGCACCTTGGTGCTTGAGCGCAACTGCACCAGGCTCTTCGTCCCCTGCGCTCACCCTTCCCTGCTTTGCTTTGCTTCCCTTCGACCTGCCGACTACAATAAACCCATTCCTGATTTCACCCCGAAGAGCCGCCTCCTGCCTCTTGTCTCGTTCCTGCGCCTTTGCCACCGGTAGAACAGCGGGCCCTGCGTGAGTCCCCGCTGTCCTTCCCGCCAGGCGACACCCCGGCTTCCCGCCGTACCGGGCAGCGGTTTGGCCATAACGTCGATCTCGGCTGTCCCTGGGCGAGCTAGCCACCAGCCCGAGGGACGGAGACGCGTTAATCACCTGTGTTAAGAATCTGTCATCAGTGCTCTACAGGGACTTCCTGGGCTGTGTGTGTTCAGCTGTGATGTCTTTCCAGCAGATATCAAGGTGGCTGAAGTACTCCATGAGAACTAGGGCCTGTGGTCATGAGGTTACATCCAGATGTCTGTAAGAGGGCTCATCGACTTCTTCCTGATCAGGTGACCTGTAGTAAAAACTCATAGTGTCACCTATGTTAGCCTGTCCCTTAATTCATTCAGTCAGTCTTAATAAATAAAAAAATCTCCCAGTCAATTTTCTTCAATCAGTATCAACTTTATTTTTAATTAAATATAAATTATATAATAAATCATATTCACAATACCTCCTCTAGTTTAACTTATCTATAGTTTTATATATGTTCTACCATTTACAAAAATATACCTGTCAATCACTGCCCAGGGTCTAGCAACTTTAGTTGAATGTCTTAGCTAACAAACAAGCTCTCCCTTATTTCAAAGGATGTTTGACATTTATTTTCACTCTCATGATTAAAAACTGACATAAAGATCATTAGCTATTCTGTAGCCCATTTGAGGATCAAGCCACTGAATCACAGAATCAAGTAAGTTGGAAAAATCCCTGAGATCGAGTCCAACTTGTGACCAAACATCACCATGTCAACTAAATGCACTAAATGCATTTATGCCACAACTCATGGCACTAAATTTTCTTAAACACCTCCACGTATGATAACTCTACCAATTGCTCATTGAGCAAAGAGTATCTCCAGTGTCACACTTTCTTGTAGCTATTTAGTTATATTACAGAAGATGGATCATCTTCAGCAGGTTGGGGTGATCTGCACCATTGTAGTTAGGTCAGGCTTCTGCTGGATAGTGGATGTGACTTTCATTTCATCAGGGTGTTGTTGGCACCTGAAACCAGGTCTTGGGTGAGTGTTCAGGTACTGAATATAAGGGCACAGCAAAGGAAATAGTGCCAGTTTTGCCATCTGTCTGTTGTAAAATAAGGTCTCCTGCACCCGGTTCCAAAAAGGCATGAAAATAGATGAGAAAATATATATTTCTGTAGCATAAACTATGAAGAGCAGCAAAATTTAACATCTGCCTTGGTCCTCAGCAATTTTTCTGGCTACTTCAGGCATCTTCCATTCAATGTGGCCTTTCTGGCAATTCAATTTTCCTAATGCATTTGCGTGTTTCTGGGCTTTAAATGTGGAATTAGCACGTATAATACACGTACTGGATACCATTTAGGAGGCAAATATCCAGAATTGTGGTGCAGTAAAATGCAAAGAGTATTTTTATCTCTTCCAGAATCCAAAACACCTTGTCATGGTTAGCTTTAAATTTTAACCCTATACTGGAAATGACAAAGAAGCTACAATACGAGACATCAATTCCTCACTAGTTTACCGTGCTTGCAATTGGAAATTTTGGTGTGGAGGATTGACACTGGCTGAATGCCAGGTATCCATCAAAACCACTCTATCACTCCTCTCCTCAACTGGATGGAGGAGAGAAGATATAATGAAAGGCTTGGGGGTCCAGATAAGGGCAAGGAGGATCACTCAGCAATTAGTCACAGGCAAAACAGACTCTGCTTAGGGAAATTAATTTAATTTATTGCCAAACACCTTCCTCTGACCTCACTCTTCTTCTTGGGCTTTATTTTCAAATTCCCTACATCCTTCTGGCCTGGCTGCACATGAGGACAGGGACTGGCGTTGCAGTCAGCTCATCAGAGTTTGTCTCTGCCACTCCTTCCTCCTCAGCAGGAGGACTCCTCACACTACTCCCCTGCTCCAGCATGGGGTCTCTCCCATGGGAGACAGCCTTCTACAAACTTCTCCAGCATGAGTCCTTGCCACAGGCTGCAGTTCTTCACAAACTGCTTCAGCATGGGTCCCTTCTATGTGGTGCAGTTCTTCACGGACAGGCTGCTCCAATGTGATTCCCCCATGGGGTCACAAGTTCCATCAGGAACCTGCTGCAGTGTGAACTCCTCTCTCCACGGGCCTACAGATCTTGCCAGGAGCCTCAGAGGGTCACAGCCTCCTTCAGATGCATCCATCTGCTCCATTGTGACCTCCTCTATGGGTATCTGCTCCATTGTTAACCTCCAAGACCATAGCCTTCATGACAGGCTGCAGAGGAATGTCTGCTCTGACACCTGGAGCACCTCCTCCCCTTCCTTCCTCCTTGGTATTGGCGTCTGCAGAGTTGTTTCCCTCACATATTCTCATCCTCTATGGGGCTGCAAGTGCTTTTGTGCAAGCTTGTTTTTGCTGTGGGGTTTGTTTGTTTGTTCATCTCTTCCCCCTCCTTCTTAAATACATCCCAGAGGTTCTACTACCACGGTGGCTGATGGACTCAGCCTAGGCCAGTGGCCGGAGTTTCTTGGAGCTGGCTGGTACTGGCTCTGCTGGATACAGGGCAGGCTTCTAGCAGTTTCTCACAGAATTCACCCCTTTAGTCCGCATGCTACCTAAACCTTGCCATGCACACCCAATACATATTTTCTAAGTTAGTCAGCTGTCATAATTATTTGATAGCTTTTGATATAATCTGTCAACGAAATAGTGAAAAGGTTCAGGCTTTTCTTTTTCTCTTTTTTTTTTTTCTTTTCACCAAGAGGGATGAACTGATAATTTATTCAAAAAGTAAAGAATAGGTTTGAACTCGGCTTGATTTAGTTTTACTGAGGGCATATTTAACAAAGTTGCAAAGGCCATATGATACTGCAATTTCTGGCTTTGGATGAGATTATTTCTACTAGAAATATCAATTTCATCAAGAAAGAATAAAAATTTATCAGAAGAATAGAAAATGGAAAAGCGGGATAGAGTGATAACAGAACATTTTAATTTACTGTAAAAAAACTTCCTGAATTTCTCTACAATAGACTAAGTTACTTTAAAGGATCTGTAAAAAAAGCCAAACACTTTGCATATAGTCATTTAGTTTTCAGCTTCAGCATTTTATAGAATTAATGGTTCTACACTAATCTGATGACTGTATCAATCTAGCAAATGATGGGCAATCACCTAGATTCAGGAATTTTTTAGTTTTGCAGCACACAAGTATAAGAAAGGATCACGGCTATCTATAATAGAACACATAAATCTAACTCAGGTGAAAAGGGCCAGAGAAGAAATCAGAATGGACTGATATTTTCTCCTAGTGGAGTACATACTATGGCAGAATCAACAGTCATTTATACACAGTTGTAGAGGATTTGCAAGCGAGACATTCAGTGCAGAATATGAGAAAGCAAGAGAAGAAGGTTTAGGAGCTATTCACTTACAGTGAAGGAGAATCTACAGAAAATAATCTGTTTTCTGATTGTTTCTTCATTTTTTCTTCATTTATCACTTTCGTTTATTTTTTGACCCCAGGAATTAAGTATTGCAGAAGTTAATTCAGATGAATTAGACTCATATTATTTAATAATTTTTTAATAGGATGTAGGAACGGAGTTAGGTATGCATCAGTTTAGAAACCTATTCCAGGAATATAAAGCACAATGGAAAAATGATAAAAAGAAAAAAAAATAATTTTACACGCTAAATGAGTTTGTTTTTTACTACTCAAGCTCCTCTGTACTAACATTTACCTCCCCACCATTGCAAGTAAATGCATGCTTTCATACATATGTATTTATCAATATGCCAGTTAAGAAATTAGAGGTAATTTGGGTGGGAATGTTTAGAAAACTGACAAATCAGATCAGTTTGCAAATTAAACTTAATTGAATTAATTCCTAAGCAACACACTTTGTTATTTCACAGTTCTTGCTTCTACTGAATATCATCATTACCGGTAGAAAAGTATTACTCTTTAAGAATCATATGCTATTTTAGATGTAATAACGAAATGTCCCACAGCTGATGCCATTCACTGAACATTTTTGACTGCAGTCCTTGGTGGCTCTTAGTCTCTAGTCGAGGTGGTCATGTGTGGCAGGTCTCTGGTGAGAAAAATCAGAGCTGAAGCAGCATTATATTCTCTGTCTTTCTTCCTAATGGTTGGTGGGTTTATGTCATTTCCCCCTTTCCTAATTATTGTCTTCATACACCTTTTTTTGTTTGTTTTCTTGGGGTTTTTTTGGCTGGTCAGTCATTCCTTTTATGCATTAGACAGAACACATATCCAATTATATGAAACTATGATAAATACATTTTAAAATTAAAAAAAAAAATCCTGTAATGAAAATTTGCTACATTTCATTTTAGTAAGCTTGAGACGGATAATAAAAATGTGCATACACATATATACATATATGTACCTCTATGTTTTTCATTATGCAAATTATTTTGATCTACACTTTCATTCCAACTGCCATGACTTGACCCTTACCAGTAGAGTAATGTTCTACTGGAGACTTTATCTTTTATTCCACTACAATTCAGAAGTGCTTCTTTTATCTGCATTAACAGGAAATGAAATGGTTTTCCAGATACTGCCTTTGACTGTAGGTTTTCTTTCTACTTTGAAGCAGAGGGAAAGACTGAATACCTCTAAGTTGATAAAGGCAACTAGGACCAAAAACTAGAAATGGACATCTAAGAACTTCTTTATATTTTTGATCAATACAGTTTCTACTAGACATAATACTTCTCCCAAACATTTCAAAAGAACAGTGAAAAAAGTTTACTCTATGGTTTTTATTTTAGAGAAACTTTTGCCCTGTACATAGGCTTGAGACAATTCAAAAAATTGTCCAAAAATTTATTCTGCAACTTTATGATTTTTTTTTAGTTGAAAAAATAAACAATGGTAATACACAAATGTGTGAATAAACTGAAAATTCTTCACAAGCAAATGAAAAGCATTAACATAACAGTGCCACTATGCGAAATTCCACTCTTCTCAGACTAAGGGTGAATAGAGAGTTTCCAGACCAAATTTATAGAATTGGTGGAGATCTCTACAAGCACTGCATCTCAAGCTCAGAGCATCAATCCTTCTCATATATTACTGGGAAGAGTTTTAAAACGATACTTTTTGGATAAGAATTCATGGCAGAAAGTCTGTTTTGAAATACTTTTCTATCTTACTTCTATTTTCCACTTACAAAAGAAGTCCATGAGATGTTTTGATTTGCAAATGTAAGTGTTCCACAGATAAATTGTTGACCTCTGTTCGCTGTGCTCTTATGTCACACATTGTCACTCATCACACACCACAATCTGCCCTTTATCTGAACCAAAGTCATGTATTATAATGAGCTGAATGCCCAGTGCTACCTAAGGAGAAGTACAGGGACAAAAGATGTATTGATTTCAGCAAACTTTCTCTAAAGAGAAAGACAATTTTTGTGTTTACAATGAATTACTTTCATTTATCTATTTGCATGTATTTCTAAGACTTTACTCTGATAGTAGATAAAACTTTAGAAAATAACTATATCACTCACTGTAACATTTGGACAGTCCATGTATCAGAAGATACACAAATTTGGAATACTAGGTACACCATGTAAAAATATTCCATCCTTTAGGCTGGAGAAATAGGAGAGGTTTCTTTTATCTGATAACATTGAACTTACCTCAATTTAAAACATGTTATTTGGAGGTCCAGTGCTAAAACTCACCTAGCAAATGCAAAAGTATGACAAAGATTTTCATGAATATCTAGACTTATTTGACTTTTGTATATTTTTGAGATATCTCAAGAGATTTTTTTTGGGGGGGTGTGAGGATGGGGGGGGGAAGGAATCATTAATAGATACATGCTAACTCAGAGAATCAAACTATTCAAATGTTCAAATTTGTCCTTTCTGAAAGTTTCAGATTATGTTATTGCAAGATTTATTACAATTATTTTTAGAAGGTTCATTTTCTCTTCAATGATCTTTTGACACTTGTCTATGACCTTCCTGTTCATTTGACTTTTTTAAACTTTTCTACATCTTTTATTTTTTTCCCCAGACAACTATCCTTTTCCTCTCACTCATTTTTTCCTGTTGACAATTAAACTTGAATCATATCCCTGCTTCCTGACAGTGGTTTCTTTGTGAAATTCTGTAAATTTTGGGTTAAACAAAAGGGATTTGTGCTCCCAAATTAATTAGTGACCAATTTGGTAGGTATCAAAGAATTTGACCATAAGACTAAAATCTGTTCTGTTGATACATTTCTGTAACTTTATTTGGTGGAAAGTAGGTCTCTAAAAGGGTGTTACCTCTGTTTAGACCTTAGAAATACATAAACACGTCTACATGTATATATGTGTCCATGTATGTGTGTATAAATAAATATATATGCTAGGAAATGGATAACATAGAAGAAGTTATTTGGCATCCAGCTATCATGAACATTACAAGCTATGTAAACCTCTACTATATTCATGTTTCAAGACACTTCTCTGTAACATGTACTGAAAAGTCTAGCCAAACGTTTAAACATAAAACACAATTCTTACTGTCACTTTACTTTATTTCTATCTCAATGAATCAAGATCTAATTGCTCCCAAGATTCTTTGTGAGCATTCAGCCTTTCTGCAGTATGTCTTGATACCCTGTGTCTGGCTGACACCTTTAAATATGAAGATTCAAAGATTTCACGGGATGTGGTCATGTCAGAGACAGCTACCCCTATGTGGCATATAAGATAGTTATTTCTTTCAATGATGTCCTTAAAATGGAAGAAAAGCGGGTTTTCTCTCATTTCATTGTTATTTAGCACAGGTGTCTGTTTATATCATATAATTACATCAGTGCATGTGGTAAACTGTAAATGTCACAGGCATTTTTTATTATCATCAAAGCTGTCTGTTGGTCAGTTAGAACAACACGTGGTTTGAACATTTCTATAGAAAAGAATTTAGTTTGATTTCTGTTAGGCATGGAAAATGTTGACCTGTCTATGTTCAACCTAATTACCTGATCTTCCTTTGGACCTGCTAGATTGGAGAAGGAGTGAGAGGCGGGTAAAGATGAAAGTTGCTGCCCCTGTGCCATTTTCAGAAACAGATCTGCGAACCTTTCTCCTTGTACTGGCAATCTGATGTGCTTTTTTATTATTATTTTCAGGTAACAAACTATTGATTTCTGGAAGTGATGAGTAAATGGCTCTTCCGTGCATGCAGATCAGGAAATGAGCAGCGGGTCCAAGCAGCAATTGATTTTCATATCAACAGTGAATCTAATGCATCCTACACGAGTTAGACTTGGACAAGAACAACCACTTTCAGGGAAAAGCCTGACATATGGATCTCTCACTCAGGCAACTGCCTTCAAGAGCTGCTGAGGTAAACACCAAGATGCAGACAGAATCAGAATTTAAGATCTATCCTTGTCTGCAGAGCTTCTTTATATAGATGCTAGGGTATGAATATATTTATACAGCCATAAAAATCCAGGAAGGTTTAGAGAAAGAGTTTATAGGTCAACTAAATTACTGGAAATGTAGTGTAGAAAGTCCTGTAAATTATATATACATTGTTTTACTGGGGAAGTAAACAGTACTTTCTTCCCATGGGAAGGACTACTTGAAAATAGATAAAGGTGAGTAGGATTTTGGCAAAAGAATGGTTGGCCTCTTTGAGAAGAGTAAACACAAAGTTATCAGGAAATTGTCTTAAGTGGTGTCATTCTGTGAAGGATAAAAGGAACAGAAAGTGAGGCTCCTGTAAGTTGAGGGTTTATAGACATACTTTTGAGACTTTAACCAAAGTAAGTTATCAGTCCTTGTTATGAAAATTATCTTTACTATATGAATAGTTTTACCACTGACACACCCTAAAGAAATATAGTACAAAAAATATTTATGACAATTTTAAATTTTAAAACCAAGCAAAATCTTTTCTAGTAGGCAGAGTGGATACTATCTGGAAATGCATCTAGAATATTTTTCTGGGATCAGCACTGAATAAGCATTACACAAAAAAATGTGCTCATATATCTCTTTTTTACTCTTTGATTCTGAAAGACTTGCTTCTGCATCTAAAAAAATATAGCTTATATTTATACATCACCCTTTGAAGATGAAGACTTCTATTGCAGCCACGTAGTTGGAAGTGAACATTATGATGCAGTGAAAACTGCAAAATATTTTCATTATAATGAGCTATTTCTCTTTTTCTTTGTTTACCTCTGCTGAAATTTGGAACTCTAAGCTATTTTTAATGCTAATTTCCTTATAAAGTTGGGTTCTTTATCGCCTGATTTATCCTACATCAGTTCTTTTTTTTGCCTTCCCAGTCCTGGGGAAATAGAGGGAAATTATATAGAACTAGAAACTCTGTGAACTCATGAAGAACTAGGACATTAATGGCATTTAGCTATTTACTTCACCAGCAAATCTGTGGCCTCAAATAAAAGTATTTAATAAACATGTTATAAAATCTCCTTTTCAGAGCGTAGTCCTTTGCACATGGAGGAAAGCTTCCATTAGGGATTAACATCTAATTTGAAATGTGATCTTTGAACACAAGAAGTAAAAAGAGCAGATGACCGTGACTATAGTACAAGTATTTAGTTACACTGATTAGCTACGTGAAAAATTTAATTTTTTAAAATAATTTATAAATAATTAAAATCATAAGCCCAACTCAGCTGGCTTTATTATTAGAAGTTGATAGCTTTTATGCGAGTATTGCAGTGGAAGGAGCACAGGTAAAGATGTGAGAATTCATACTATAGGCAAACCTAGTTCTGGCAAGTCATTCCATGTATCATGGTTGTGAGACACTGAAATGGTTAATGGCTTCAACATTGTTAAAATCACGGGGGGACTTTTGCCCACTATTGTCACAACCCAGACACGGCCCGGGGAGGAAAAAGAGAACCGAACTCAGGAGTAACTAGATAGAAATGCCTTTATTTATTTATATACAGAAGGGTTTTATACCCTAGGTTGTAGAAAATAATTGGATCTTCGTTAACCACCCCCAGGGTTATTGGCTAGATCCTAAAAACACACATTTCCTAAACAGTCCTTCAGAATGACAATAACAAGCTGCAAAAACACCTCACAGGTGCAAGATAGAAGAATTATTTACAAAAGCTCTCTAGCTGTTTTGCAGCTAGCTTCGTGAGAAAGTGAGAATGCTCACGGACACAGGCAGATACTGAAAAATCTCTCTGCCACCAAGCTTTCAGCGTCCACACACTATGGCAAACTGCAAAGAAGCAGCTGATCATCTTCAATCACTGAAGTCCAGCCCCTCCTCAAATAGGCCAACTAACTGGAATTTGGACTGTGACAGGAACTTGAGATAAAGCAGATACTGTCGTCCAATCATCCCTGGTCTGAGAAGAATGTTCTCACAGGTGATATTGGAAGAGAGATTAGAATGCTGATGGCATAAATATTCAGGGTACAAGCTGCTGATGCGCAAAAAAACTGGCCAGGTGCAGAGGGTGAGCACAACCCCACCTCAGCTGGTGTTGACTGAGATAAGGAAAGAGGCAAATCCTGTGAGGCTGGTACTGTATTTTTGTCCTTACACTAGTGAACTCAGCTGTGATAACTCTCCCGCTGGGACATACTGGGACATTCTCAGGTAGCTTGCTGGTATTCATCTCTGCTTATAGACTGTAATGGGCCATAATGGACTCAACCACACTGACCTAATAGGCAGCTGTAACAACTTAGACCACTTTGGCCACTGAAAATTGAAATTGCTAAAACCAACACTCTTCCCCAGGGAAGAGGTCACAGCACCAAGCCTGACGAGCTCAAAAAGCATTTGGACAATACTCTTGAGCACATGGTGTGACTCTTGGGGGTGTGCAGGGCCAGGAGTTGGACTTGATGATCCTTGTGGGTCCCTTCCAACTCAGCATATTCTGTGAAGACTTGCCACTGTATCCAAGGAGTGGCGACTATATGTATCTTTCAACATCTATCCTTTCTCTTTCTTTTCCTTATATGTTTTCCTAAGTGTTATTCTTATATTACTCTACTTCTATATTACTACAGAACATAAACACCAAAATGGCTGCATATCTGTTTTCATTTGCAACCAATTCTAAAATAAACCCTATATATATATGTGTGTATATATATATATATTTACAAACATTGATCGTTCAGTATTGTTTCACTTTAATCCACCCCAATGGATCTGTTAACAAGACATTAAGTTATCCTCACCTTCTGGGACTGGTTATAATAAGAGTCTGCTTGGAGGAAAAAAAATGTAAACCATCAGAAATAACAAAGAACACTGGCTGAAATACAATTTCTGGCTAAAGCGTGCACTTAAAAACTATTTACCTTCCTGCTGTAAGTTAACAAAGGGCGAACACACAATGTCTCCTGCCTACCTACATCATTCCAGGTGGGTATGCCATCCCCAAATCATTTCAGCTTCAATAATCTTTCTGAGTAGCAGCACATTCTGTTAAGGCCCCTTAGGTTGGCAAGAAGATCTTCCATTATGTCAAATCTTGGCTCCAGGAGTGTGCTAGGGCGCTCCTTCACCTAACCACATTCTCCAGAGCTTTCTCAGTCCTCAGGAGCTTTCCAAGGCAAGGACAGGTCTTCCCCCACTTTTCACGTACCTCTTCAAGAAGTATGAATACATATAAATATAGCCTTATCACAGCGATAAACCAGAGATCCAAAACATTTCTGCAACACTTCAGATTGAATTTAATTTTTAATATACTTGCAGTGTTACTGCTGCAGGACTTAATCCTGAGTGTGCAGGTTTTTGAAGAGAAAATCTGGCTACTCAGATATATTCATCTCACAGATTTATAGGCTTTACTACTATCATATAAACTGTCCATTATTTCCCTCCATGTTCATTGGTACGCCTTTCCATTTTGGTTGCTTTGACCGAATAGTGAACTTAAAATAAATCCATCATGAAAAAAAACATATGAAATTTGCACGGTGAAAGTTCTGGTTATAAAAATAGTAGTGATGATACTAACATAAGGAAGATCATAACAATCATGTAAATATTCTGTTCTGAATCAGAAAAAAGAATACTTTAGAATTGTGATCATTTCTAATTTGCTTGGCTTCTTATATATATAATGATTATGGGGTTTTCTCCTTACTTTTAGAAGTGATTTTAAATATTGACAATGGACTATATCCAAAGGCAGGAAAATAAAGAGCAGCATCTGATAAATGCAACCTTCAGGTGAGATCCACAGAGACTAATTCAACACTCTCATCTGAGTAATGCTCCAAGAAAGGCAGGGTTAGACCTCTGTGCTCCCCACACAATCATTTAGAAGCATCTGTCGCTTCCAAAGTGCAATCCAAAAAGATGAATATACTGCGAAAGGGCTGACCTAGCATTAATCAATAGGAAAAGCCAAGTGCAGGGCTATCTATATCAATACTGGTGAATCCAATTTTGGAACTTAAAGGCTGGCTTCTTTGAAAGTTTATGCTGCTTTCAGGATGAATATGCTCATCCCGTTGGAACATACTGCTGAAGTAATTCTCTGCAAGTGCATATATTGAGCGGGATTTTAAGTACGGTTTCCAGGAGGTATCACTTCTATAATACTCAAATGTCATTTAATGAAGACTAGTTATAGGCTTGTCTCCTTTTAAAAGGAACCAAACCATTTTTCTAGAGTGTTCCCTAAATAATAGGTTATCAAGTAACCATTGAGAGTTCATTTATCATGGAAACAGAAGAGAAATATCCAGGCAGAGGCTGAAATCTGTTAAAAAAAAATCAAGAAAGGACAGACCTAAGTTCTTTTCCCAAGTTTCTTTCCTGATTTGTATTTTTTTTTTATTTGGTCAGGGTGTTTTTCGAAAAAAATGAGACTGTCTGAAGAAGGAGAAATGCTGGTATAAATCACTTTGGGTTGAAAAGGTCAAGAGACAAGATCTCCCCATTTTCTGGGTGATGACTGTAATTGCCAGACTAATACCAGAGTCAGCTGTTCTTTGTCAGGCTTGTTCTTGCCCCCCACAATGTTGTTGAACACCCCTAAAGGTCTGCGTCATGGTAGGCTCAGTACTATTGATTTAAATTAGGGAGAGCTCAGAGCTTCTGCATACAGATAGGGACACTGAATAAGGTGAAAACAATACAACTTTAACCACTGTAACCTGCATTATTGCCTTGGATTCAGTGTCCGAAAAACTTGACTATCTTCCAAGTTGGGCAAATAGTAATGTCTCAGAGATTTCTCCCTTAAATTCCAGAGATCTAAAAAGTGAGAAAAGTTGTGTGAGTGGTGACACCAGAGAGTAGTGCTGCCATTCACAGTGACCTAGACAGGCTTGAAATGGACTGACAGGAATTTCATTAAATTCAACAAAGGGAAAAGTAAAATCTTGCACCTGTGAAGCAATACCCCTATGCACCAATAGAACCACTACACTGCCCATAAAGCAGATTTGTAGAGACTTGGGGTCCTGGTGGACAGCAAGGTGACCTTGTGCCAGAAATGCCTCATGAGGAAAAGAAGGCTGACAGCCTCCTGGGCTGTTGCCAGCAATTGAGGATAGTCATCCTTCTCTGCTCAGCCCTCATGAAACACATCTGGAGTGCTGTGCCACTTCTGGACTTCCCAGTACAAGAAAGATACGGACTTTCATGGAGATCGCTTGGTGGAGGGCCACAGAAATGATTAGGGCACTGCAGTGAGCAGGTTGAGAGAGCTGGTGCTCTGAATGCTTATCATCTGTGTGTATAATCACCTGATGGGAGAACTGAAGATGTAATAGGCAGGCTCCTCTCAGTAGTAGAGAGTGTTAGGAGAAACAATGGCCACAAATCAAAACATAGATCCAATCTGAATCCAAGAAAACTCTTGGTGGTGGTGGTGGTTTTGGTTTTTTTGCTTTGGTTTGGCTTGGTTTGGTTTGGTTTTGGTTGTTGTTGTTCATTTTTGTTGTTGTTGTTGGTTTTTGTTTGGTTTTTTTTACTGTGAGATTGGTAAAATACTGGCACAGGTTGACCAGAATGTTTGTGGACACTTCATTACGCATATATTCAAAACCTGTCCAAACATGGTCTGGGCAACCTATTATAGCTGACCCTTCCTTAGCAGGCTGATTGTTTAGGTGGTCTCACTTTCAACAAAAAATGACACTATAATTTCAAAATTATTTTGTAGTTCTATTGCCTCTTCCGTTAACTGAATATTTCACAACTATCATTAATTTAGTAAATCAGCACTTATTTCTGCAGATGTAAAAACTGAGGCATTTTCAATAGCTTTCGGACGAATGTGCACCCATGTATACCACAGCACAGACTAAATTCACATGCTGATTCACAGTATAGTTGCATTACCTAGTCTTAGCTGCAAAATGTCCATTCAGTAAGCTCAAATGCATTGCCTTAATAAAAATCAGAATAAAAAGCTTTGCATCTGCTTTCTGAATATTACAGTCACCTTTATTTGTCTAGATAAACATTTTTTAATATTTCTTCTGAAATCCCGAAGTAGCAATCCTTTTGATTTAAACAGACATTCATTAAATAGGAAGGAGTTCGCATTATGGGAATGTTTTATAAAGTTTACATAGGGAAAATGATTAATGGAATTCTTAAAAATTTAACTTTATTACTGCTTTGGGATTCCAAGAATTGGTGTTAAAAAATCCAATATGTAGTTCTTTAACAAATTCAATTAAAAAAATTATGATCTATGCACAACTATTTTTATACTCTCTGATTCATTTCTTATTAGTCTTACTCCTAATTAAGATCTTGAAAAATTTTGTACAGTGGTGTAAGAGATGGAAAGGTTATGGTTAATGGCTTAAACACTGTTATGAAGGACAATTTGCCCATTATGGCAAAACTGTATAAAGAAACTGCGACCACCAGACCCCCTCCTCCCTGAATATGGGAGGCACCTCACTGGAACTTTGGGCTGTGAGTTAAGCTGCTCAAGGGAATTTGAGGTAAAGTGACTTGAAAGGTGACACTATTGTCAATTATCTCAGGTCTAGGGAGAAGTAAACAAGGCTGAAGGAGAAAAATGTATCCACGAGGAAGCCAAATCCAGCAGCTGTCCTGAAAATCATCCCTAGCTGGGTTCAGGGTGGGGGAGGAGACAGCCCACAGACTCATCTGCTGAGGCCAGGTTTGCACACACTTTCCTGCATCCAAGGGGGAAGGAGAAGAGTTTTGGGGTGTGTGGCATAACCTCTGGTCAGATGCACTGATCACCCATCCTCCCTTACACAAACTGGCTCAGCTGTAAACCCGCCCCCAGCCCCGGGAAGGTCACGTACACACCAGACCTTCCTGGGAGAAGCAGCTGAGGAGGTGTCACAATCCATCAAAGACCCTCCATGCTCTCCAGACTTACTGCTGAGGCCTTGCGCTAGAGCACTGAACATGATGCAAAGAGATTCAACAGACCTAGAGTCTGCTGCAAGAGACAGTGTAAAACTTCCCCCCGGCCAAGGAAGGTACCTGGGCATTCCTCCTGACCCAGACATCTGTTAATCCATTGAACTCTGTTTTGCGGGACCCTCACCACCAAGATGACCAGAAAAAGAAGATCAACAGGATGCTGTTGGAATCCACAGAGTGGTGATATTTTCTACTTAATCTGTCTTCGCCACTGTCTTTCTCTCCCCTCTCACCTATTTTTCTATTTTTTTTTCCAATTGCTCCCTACCTCACATTTACTGTTAAATGGTCTTGTTTACACCTTAATTCAGGCAGAGGCACCACTCTAATAATTTTAATGACTGGATCGTAACAGGTGGATATTACTGTAGACAGTGTTTCTTGTTCATTTAAGTCAGTGAGTCTTTTAAATTAGTGATCTCTGATCTCTGCTCTTGTTTCTCAGTGTTTTGTCATACATGACTAAGAAACATGTTCTTTGACAAGCCCTATTTAGAATTCCTTGAGTTGTTTTTCCATCTATGTTGAAAACTTAAATAATTGCTGTGGCAGTGTTTCCAATGTGCCTGAAAGAAGCTGGACATGCTGGCATGGTTTCAGGACAGCAACTAAACACCTGGGTAAATCTAAATGTGTGAATATTCTCAGAAGAAAATGATTTTATCATCTGTTTAAAAAGGTCAGTGTGTTTTCTATTGATTTCTTTAAAACAAAATGTAAGTTATTTTTTGGCAGCTGCAAGCTATGGTATAGCATCTGTGTTATGAACAAGTATTTGCTGTGTGCTGCTTGATTCCACGTTATGTCAGATTAACCTGTCAGGTACCCTGCAGCTTGATGTTTTCAGACTGTTGCACATGCACTGCTCTACCTGTATACATGGCTGCCTGCAGAACTGAGAAAATAGCATTGCAATTTATATGTTAAATGTCTTGAATTTTGACTGGAAAGAATATTTATTCTTTTATTTCCTCATAAAACAGAAAACAAAATAGTCTTCCTCAATTATACCCTTCCATTTGTAAACAATATATATAAAATTATATTCCTATTTTATTTTTTTTTTGCACAAGTAAATGTGCAGAATGTAGAAAGACTGAGGAATGGAAACTCAGGGAGAAAAATGCATTCTTCCAAATACTTTAGAGAGAGTAGATTACAGACATTGCTAGTTTATGTTTGGGGATGAGTCTTTTCTTGTTACTTTTTCCAACTTTATTGAAAACTTGCTGAAAATGTGTTTATAAATTGGTGGATTTTTAGAAGTTGAAAGACGTTCTAATCAGAGATCACAATGAGCCAAAAGATGTATCTAGGAAGACTGATGTAATGAATGGGGCCTTCCAATCTCTGAGCAGCACCAAAGTGCTAGAATAGAAGTTGCTAGATACTGCTGTTCCAGGCTGGTAAACAGAGCAGTGATTGCTGGTGGTTTTCTTTAAACAACAGCTGTAGGCTGGCTTAATCTTATAATGTCTTAGGGGATATTTTTGCACAGTAGGGGATATACACTGCAGCAAAATATCTCCATTGTAAAGCTGTGTTTGGAATTCCAGTAATCCATTTCAGTTCTATTAATAAATCTGTGTTCAAGTAAAATAATGGCTGAAATAATTTACTAGATGCTTTCACCAGTTGAAATTTAGAAACACTCTGACACGAATTATTACTCTTATGGAAATTGTTCCTTGTTTTTTTGATAGGAAAAAGCTCAGGTAAGTATGCTGGAAAATGTATAGGATGAGGCAATTCCCCAAAATATGTTTGTACCCTGTGTTTGTATTCTCAGACACAGAGAGGATTTAGCAAGTAAACTCCACTGAAAACTGGATTTCCAATAGCCGGGGTATTCAACCAGATCAATCAACATTTGAAACGGAATAATTTAAAGAACAATCATGGAAATTTAATTCTTAGAATTGAGAATTCAGCAGACTGTCCAACTGCCTGATAAGAAGCCTAAATGACTTTGAATATTTATTTTGCTGGATGCAGTTTTAGGGAAAATAACTGCAAAGAGATAATACTTTGTCTTGCTTTTTCAAGAATATGCATTTACATAATTTTTAGATCTTCCTGGAAATGTGTGAAGTGTTATTGACACAGAAGCCTATTACTTTAGTTGTCCAAAAAAAAGGGTCTGCAGAGCAGGAATTTAGTATATTTCAAATGTTCAGGGCTTCCTGCTTTTCAGAATTTCTGGGAGAAGTGTGACTGGGTAGAAACGGGCATGTGTAGGAGACATTGTGTATGCCGGCCAAGCAGCTCATTTTGAGTGTAAAGGAAGACCTGGACATGGGAGAAACATTGAAATGGAACAGTTATCCTAGTACTCCTCTTCTGATCTAAGCTGTATTAAAACAGGGTGCAGCTGAATGTTTACAAGTGCTTTTGAAGAGTTCACACAATGAAAACAATGGCTTCTAGAGGGACATAGACTTCGGCTCAATTTTTTGTGTATCATTATGACAGAAACAAAAGTATAATAAACAGAATAAATTTTATGTCTGCCATATTGCTGAATAAAAGGTAGTTAGTTCTTCTAGAAAATGTCCCGCCTCTGGCCTCACTCACAATAAGAACAAAGCTTTCATTCATATCATTTGATTAAAAATATAACTTGGTAAAAACAGGTCTAGAAATGAGAATGTTACTATAAATATCACCCAGTAAAAGACCATGGCTAATCTTCTTTACATTATTTTCATTTCACTGCTGAATTATTAAACAGCAATTTTTCTACTGCTTTGAACTCTGAAATGGCATTTTCTGCAATACTTATGCTCTCTGGTACACTGCATCAATCAAATCCGGCTGCCACAGATTTCAAATAGCTTGTTGGAAAAACGTGGTGATTTAACATGTTGCCTGTACTGAATACCTTGACAAAACTGCAAAGTAGTGAGAACATTTTCACTAAAAATAATTGTCCACTATTAGCTTCCTGATGGAGTTTTGGTTAATTAACAATTATTTACATGTGAAATATTAAGGCAGTTTAAACCAGTCCTTAACCCTCTCCCGTTCTTCGTTTACTATAAAGCCAGATGAAAACCTGTAAATGAAGCTGTTGCTGAATGAAGGATTTTAGTGCTGCCTCTGCTCAATAATAAGAGCTTCTTGTAGCAGTGATCAGTACACTGGCATCAGATCACATACAGAGGAATGCTTCAAGGTGCCATCAATCAAACACAGATTTATCACGAGGGATTCCCCATCCTTCAGCCAGGATAATACATGTCCTTCTGCATCATATGACACAGCTGCAGGCAAGTGGCTGTTGTCTGTGTGTCTCTAATCAATCTCCACATTCATAGGAATAGAAAACTTTCAGTTCCAGGTAAGCTACTTGATCTCTCTTTCACTGGGAAAGAGTTTTTCTTCTTAATTCTCTATCATCATGGAGAAATTATGGAAAACAGTTTAAATGTAGTTCTCTTTGGAAAAAACAATTTCTCCTGCTATTAAATATGAAGTAGCTTGGATCGGATATTACGTGAAAATCCCAATTAAAATAAGAACAAAGAAATCATGATTAGACATCTAGAAATCAGAAGTCAAGTAAATGCAAAAGCTCTGTGTTCAGAAGCATTGCAATCCAAATGGAAAATAACAGACTGACAAATTGCTGTTGACAACCCACTACGAACCGAAGCTGTTGTATGGCTGTTGTCAAAGAATGAAACTTGTGACTGATGTGAGCCTAACAACAGGGCTGAGCAACTTGCTCATGCAGTGCTATTTCAGCAGGCACGCTCTTTGGATCAGGTGAACTGGAAGCTGTGCAGAAAACACAGGGCTGGTGAGACAAAAAAGGGGTTGACAGGGCTGCTGCGAGGCTGGCCAACTGATACATAACCTGCTGCCTGGGAACAGGGTTGCATCAGTGGGATCAGAAGCTCGGACAGCTCAAACCCACTCTGCGGCTGCGTGGGGTTGCAGGAGGGGATGGGGGGATGGTGGGAAAGGAGGTCAGATGGCTGCAGGCTGAGCAGGTGCCACCGAGGCCCTTGGCAACCAAAGGCTGCAATGGCTGTTTTGTCAGCAGGACGTGATACCTCGGCTGGGCAGAAGGATGCATGCCAGAGCTGCCAGATGAATGAGGCTTGGCAAGCCTGGAGGTGGGGAAGAAAATCTGGAGCCTCCGGCCAAAAGCAGGGAACTTAGTCAAGTCCAGTCTGGATACAGAACACTGCAAACAGAATTGCAGTTCACCCAATTTTCCTAACTAATCTTGTCTTTATAGCTATTTCATATGTATGCATTGTTGTTTTCTTTTATGCGCTTTATTATTTTTAGTTAGATGAAACACATTAGTTTTTACATAGCCGTGAAGATGGTTTAAGTTCTTTTTAAGAATGTGTAGAAGAAAACACAACTGTAAATTTCCAAAATATTCTCATTTTGCACAAGAAGCAAACTTTCAATTTCTTTGTAAGAAAAGCATGCATTTTTTTCCTTTATTAACTCCCACACAAAGAAGCAAAAATGAGAGACTCAAATTTTAAAAACAGTATACATAAAATTAAGTTTCTAATTGCTTACTGTGAATGGAGTTAAACAGAAGCTGAAAACAGATATTTAAGTAAAATCTTAGGCAGCCAGCTTTGGAAATCTTGGCTTTAAGAAAAGCATAACATATGCATTCATCCACCATTAGTGATTCTGGCTTACTGAATTGGGTGGACAAAGTGGTGGATTCCTGCCTTGTCAGCACTTGTATCTGGAGGAGGCGTTGCCAGAGATGCGGTGATCCATCATCAGGAAACAAAAGACACTTGAACAGAACTTCATATCCTGTTTGTACTGTTTCATTCAAAACAGATTTTCATACTTTTAGTCGGTTAATGTTAATCGGTCTGCTGGACTATTTTATTTGATTGTACTTTGTGCTGATAACCGTATAAATCAAGTTTTGCAGAACATTAGAGAATTTTGGATTAGATTCTGAAAGTTTGAATTTCATGTCCAGTGATTCATCAGTATTTTCATGAATGTGTGAGCTATTATATTGACAATATAAGAAGTTAGCTACATCATACTTTTTATGAACTCTCTTCAGCTCATAAATTTATATAGATAGATTTTAAAAAATATGTATTAAAAATATCATCATTATTGTGGTGTAAATTAATAGATAGATCTGTTCAGTGAATATATTCTGTCCACATTTTGTACAGAATTCAGCCCAGCAACCTGATTAGTAGCTCTGGATGGTGTTGTAAGAAAAAGTTCTGAAAAGAAATCATGAATCGGTACAAGTTTCAGGAGCTGCCTTTCTTATTGCATATCCATTTCTGTAGCCAAATGCACAGTCCATCTGTCTGCAAGCAGCATAAACAATAGCATATTTTCTCAGAGTGGCAAAAAAACTTGGAATTATATTTAAATAGAGGTCACAAACCCAGAAATCCTGCACTGTATCTAACCTAATAGGTTTGCTTTTAAAATTTCATTGTGTCATCTTCATTCCGTTTAGTGAAAAGTTTTACAGGAAGTTTGCATATTGATCGGATCTAGTCATCATTTTACTGATTTTGAAACTTAATTTTGCAAAAATTATGTTTGTCTACCTGGCATGAGGAAAAGTACAGAGAGAAAATAATTTATGAAAGGGGTTAAAAATAAGAGAGAATGGCAAGTATCACATTATTTCTTTCTTGCTTCCACCAATTACACAGTTTGGAGAAGACTGGTATATCATTTTCTCTCAAATGGGAAAGTACTCACTTTATTTTGCTAATATAATATATTCTCTTGAATACTCCTCTGAAAACTCACTCTTTCCTTCTCTTATTGGAAAGCTTAATATACCCTCTAATCCATTTTTTATATGAGAAAGGTTGAAAGCATCACAGATTTTGTTTAAATTTTGCTCTCAGGTGGGTGATATGTGCAGCCAAGAAGTTATTAATTGATCAGCAATAGTTATTAGTGTGTCCAGCGGGACTAAGGCAGTGATCATTCCCTTGTACTCAGCACTGCTGAGGCTGCAACTTGAATTTTTTGCTCAGCTTTGGGCCCCTCACTACAAGGGGCTGGAGGGGCTGCAGAGAGTGTAGAGAAGGGTAGCAGAGCTGGGGACAGGGCTGGAGCACAAGTCTAATGAGGAGCAGCTGAGGGAGCTGGGGGGGTTTAGCCTGGAGAAAAGGAGGCTCAGGGGAGACCTTATCACTCTCTACAGCTCCCTAAAGCAGGCTGTAGCCAGATGCGGGTCAGTCTCTTCTCCTGGGTAACTAGTGAGAGGATCAGAGGAAATGGTCTCAGGTTGTGAAAGAGAAGGCTTAAATTGGATATTAAGAAAAATTCCTCCTTGAAAGGGTTGTCAAGCATCGTAACAGGCTGTCCAGGGAAGTCTTGGAGTCACCACCCCTGGAGGTGTTTAAAAGTTGTGTAGATGTGTCACTTATGAACATGGTTTAGTGGTGGACTTGGCAGTGCTGGGTCAACAGTTGGACTCAATGATCTTAAAGGTCTTTTCCAACTTAAGTGATTCTGTGATTCTATGTTGGTTTTTTTTCCCCAGAAATAGAAGAAAAAAAACCTTTGAAGATTCCTGCAGCACTTGTGTCCTTGTTGAGATACAACCTCATGATATTTATCTCTTCCCACTGGAGAAAGGGTTGGTATTAGGTGATCTTTAAGGTCCTTCCAAACCATGATTCTATGGTTCTATAGTGCAATCTTTTCAAGAAGTCAGCACATTTGCTGTGAGCAGCAATCCTTATGGAATTGAGCTTGATGGCAGTTCCTTCAAAAGCACACCTCTTTTTTTTTTCTTTCTCACTGTAGCTCCTTATCAAGAACCATATCAGAAAATGAAAACATGGAAAAGAATTAGACATAATATTCTCTTTATTGTTAATTATTAAGCAAGGTTTTTTTGCTTCATTTACAGCAATTCTTTGAATACAAGCCTTTCTGTCTCTCTACTAACTTCTAAAATAAAAGTAAAAAATGCCTATGTAAGATTAATATGATTACCATCCATATCCACCTGCTTAAAATAGGAAAGTTCCTTTGCTAGTGACGTTAAAGAGATTGGGAAAACCTGCTGTGAGACTCTACTGATCAAAAAGACATTATTTCCTCTAGAAACTGCAGTTCTGAAATGTTCAAATCTCTTCTTTCTGATGTCCAATGGGTTAAGTCTGCTCTTGCTTTGAGACCCAGGCTTAAGATCTCTCAGATTCTGTCTCCAGATTCTGACTCTGCTTCTGTCTTTTTTTCTTCCTTTTGGAAAATGCTTCATGCTTTAAAGTTTTGACAGGTTATAGGTCAGTCCTGTGTAGATAGAGCTTAATACCTTCGAGCATGGCTAACTGGTTAATTGAAGTAACAACCTGAGCATAAATTAGACATAAACTTGCTAAGTGTTATATCGCACATTTCATATCCACACATTAGATAATGCCCTGTATAGTGTTGGTACCTATTTCCTTTTTCTCTTCTGTAATTTTATGTAAAAGCCCCACACCTTTACTTTTCATCCATTTCTTTCCGTCTCTCCTTCTTGCCTTTTTTTTTCCCTTCTCACCTTCCCTTTGTTTCTTTCTCCTTTCTTTCTCTTCCCTTTTTCCTCATCGCCTCTTTCCCCTTCCATTTTTTTCCTGGTGGGCAAATATATACAGGTTTCGCCTTGGTACCTGCTTCTTTCAAGAGGCCTTCAGTAAGGAATTCTCCCAGGCTTTGTGTGGCACAGGTTGTGGCAACCCACCATTCAGCTGATTGATCTACCATGGCTCTTTGGAGGAGTTTAAGGTACCTGATCAGAATGTAGTCACTGGAATTCCATCAGAGCCTTGCTGAAAATTCTGCTGTGATATATTCACCAATTTAGGATCAAGGATACATAAAAGGGAAAGAAACACAACTCGTGAACTGTGATTGGAGTTGGATGTGAAATAACCCCTGGATTACAAAGAAGTGACAAAGATTGTTAGGGAATATGTGAACTCAGTGTTAATCTGGAGAACTGAAGAATACAGCAGTAGCAGCAGTAGGTCTAGTCACAGCTCTTTATTCAGTTTCCCACTCAAGCTCTGCTGGCCACAGCTTGCTTACATTGCTCTTGGTAATCAAATTCCCAGTTTAAGGACACAATAGATAGGTATGTTGACAAAAGCCAACATATTCAGGTAACATCTTTCTGTCATAGTCCTTGAAATGGAACAACTTGACTTTCTTTCACAGACGGTAGCATGGAACATGTGCAAGTGTTATCCGTCTTGACTTTCTGAGCTCTTCTGTTTTGTACTGATGGTATCTATTTGACAGTTTCTAAGTGAAATTATTATGTGGTAAATTTCTCCTCTAACAGTAGAAACATGGTTATTATTTATATTTTCTAATTTTTATAGTTATCTAAAACTTAGAGCTAAAAGCTATTATTTTTAAATTATTGTTGTTAAATATAATTTATAATAAACTAAATCACTTTTCTTCACTTCTTCTGACCCCCCATTTTTAAATGGAAGAGTACCCTAGGACTCATACTTACAACAATATCTTCCCTGTTCTAAAAGTTTTATCTGTATTCATTGTATTTATCTCCATTCTTACTACTGCTTCCAGTGGGAACACTGCATTGTCCACTGCATGAAAATTAAAGATAAGAAAATAAAAAAAACCCTTGCTCAGGAAATAAAAAAATGTTATTTAGGGCTCAATATTTCAAGGGAATTGCTTGTGGCTCCACAGGAGCTTGTGTTTGACAAGTTTGAATTTTGCATTATAAAACATTTGCCAAGGAAAGAATGTTTTTCAGCTCTGTATAAGAGGATAGAGAAATGAAAAGGACCTTTCAAACTCTGTCATAGCTCATTCTCACACTCATATGGACACACCACAACTTTAATCTCACTCAGTTCACTCCCTGGTGCTTCAACTGCAGGAATCCAGGTTTTTTCAGGTGTCTTGTGAGCCAGGCTATGAGTTTGGCTGACTGAATCTCATATCCATGTAGTTGTAATAATAGTTACGTAAGAGATTCTAAGAGAATTGCTGAGGCATCAATAAATTTAAACCCAGAATGTTAAGAATTCAGAACATGCATATGATTGCTGTGGGACAGACTTTGATGTATCCTTCTGGAACAGGCTCTGGGCATAATTTTCCTCCACTCTCCCCATGTGGATCCGCTGATTCAATGTCTCCTACAGGTTGCTTGCCCCACTAAGAAAGCACCAATACATCTAAGGCATATTAAGTTAACAGATGTGTTGTTAGTGAGCAAAGATAAATGGGAGCTTTGGTAAACCTTGTAGAGGTATGTGGGCAAAGAGATATGAGTTGTTTTCAGTAGAAATAGAATAAGGGTACATGCATGGAAGCCCAATGTACAGATGGGTGACAAAGTTAGGAAATGTGTTGGACTTAGGTCCATCATCACAGATGAGAAGGCAATTAATGTTTTTTTCTTCCTCCATGTGTGCTGGGTATGGCACATGTGGATATCAAGGGTTATATCCTTTCTCATACCTGAAGGTGTAGAGTAGAATAACCATTTGCCTGATTGAACCTCAGGAGGATGCAATAGTTCAAATATGCTCATGGGACATTCAATCTTTGTCTGACAGGAAGTGATTTACCTGGATGGTCAGGAGGTCTTTCAATTAGCACCAGCTTCCAGTGCTTCCACATGCTTGGATCAATGATATTGTCCTTGTATAGTCTCTGTATGGTTACTGTAACTGCATCTGGCCTTGCCTTGATTATGTGTGTGACAAGACTCATGAATCAAACCACAGTCTCTCTTTCACTTGGTTTATAGCTATAATTATGTTCCATGTGTTTATTTTAATTTACATGCCTGTCAGCTGGGAAGAAGAACACTTTATAGAATTATTGTAGTTTTATCAGTTGTGGCAAATGATCTAATCTCTACTGCCTGTCACTATCTGTGAAATTGATTCTCTACATTTCTTATTTTCCTTTTTTTTAAAAAAATTAATCTAACTAAAGAGTGCATCTTTGTATTCTTAGAAATGCAATAAAAATTTCATGATAACTCAAAATGTGAAGTGGGGTCCTACCCACTTAACCATTGAAAAATAAACCTTACATTACTTTGTAAATCAATCACACGATACAGATAACTCTTAAAAAATGCATCACTGTGTTGAAACTGGTTTACATGCCAGTCATTACATCGTTTTGCCATGAAAACATGGTAAGACATAGTCAATTCAAAAATGAAAGATGAAATTTTCATAACCAGCTTTTATCATCAGCATTTGCAGTTTTAAAAATTTGATTGTTTAGTTTCACATTAATTACTTTGATTTATATTTCTACAGCTGACCTTATTAAGCTTCTCCAAAGAAAATTATGAGGTTACATATGTGCAAATTAACTTCTATCCTATATTATGTTTATTGACACAGCCAAAGGGGTGAGGGGTTTTAAGACCTCTTGTCAATGCCTTCTCTTAGAGTCTAGAATCAAATACAACCTTACGTGATCAGAGTTAAGCATGCATAGAGAATAACTGTGCCATGAACTTCAACTTCAGTCAATAGAAATAAGACGCAGGATGTGGCAAACTTTGGTGGCAGATTTTTGAGCCACAGTTTGCAAAAGCAAACAATTTACTTTTGGTCATTCCTTGTTCTGGAGATGCCTTTTTGCAGCCACGTTCCCAGGGTGGACCACATAGCCCGTCTGTGCCTTACCACCACCAAGTTCTAAAGTGCAGAGAGAGGGACCAGGATAAAAAGTCTATATCTGATATTCACAGGTGAAGATGATACTGAAAGGGGACATTTTATTTAAGTGCCAGCCTTAATGGGACTTAAGATTTTACCAAAATGTCTGTGAGTCTGTAAGGCACAGTTTCCAAATTATAATGTCATCTCTCTAAGGAACCTCCCTGTAAAGATTAAAATATTTCCATCAGTTTCTAGTAATTTTGATTTAAAACCGTGATGCAATATACCAAATAACCAGAAAACAGAAAAATTACAACTTAGGAAATAATATATGATGACATGTAAACATTCAATGGGTTCTAGAGACTTGATTTGTAATTTTTGGAGCCTTGTATTTGGTGTTACAATAATTATAAGTTCCTGCAAACCTTCTGCAACTGAATGTCTGGTGCTGCCAGAATTGACTGGCAAATCAATGTCATTCTGAAACAAGTTTTTAGGCTTTGAAATGTACTGGCTTTTTCTTTCCACAGTAGAACAATGAGAAAACCTTCCTGAAAACAGTCTCCTCAGAAAAATGGAATTTTGTGAAAAATATTGGCTGAACCATGAGCTGTTGGATTTGAAAATTGTAAGTGGCCTGGTGTTTATCTTCAGGCCAGGGGACACTCTTCCTGGTCCAGAATTGTTAATTGTATATTCCTATTTCAATATCTTTCCTGGCTTATCTTGGGCAGACCTTACCATCCCAGACCAGTCTGAATTGGGCAAATAAAAGTCTTCGACACAGTGCTTTGCCATAGTGGCATCCCATCTACAGGATTAGCCAATTTTTATGTGCTCTCTAAAAACCCTCCCAAAGAAAACATCTTTATGCCTTTTGTATTTTGTAGAAGGTTTAAGACTTATAAAAAGAAAAAAAAGAGGAAACTTTAGCAGCTACATCTACATGGAAGTGCAGACTGTGGGGTTTCCATAGGCTATGCTGTCAAATTAATCTCTTCTCACCAATATTCATGTGAATATATCTCTTTGTGGCTTGGGGTGAATCATGGCACAACAGCAAGGTTAGAAGTATTCCCAGCATCAGCTGAAAGTAAGCTTCAGACCATAAATAACAAGCCAGCAACAAACATCTTGGCAAAATAATGGCATAACTTGCAACTATACAAGAATTATGAATATTCTGCATCTACTACAGAAACGGGGAGGAATTACATTTTACTGTGGGCTTTGTTTCCTGTAACTTATGTCCCTAGCTCTTGTCCACTGCTCATTCCAGCTACATATAAGTAATACCTTCTTGGACTGTTATAGTCAATGAAACAAATGTTAGGACAAAGAAAAATGAAAATCATTGTTCTGAGCATAAAATTCTTCACTGGAGAATAGAGAAAAAACGTTTTAAATGTTTGAAGGCTCTAAGATAGTACTTTTACTTCTTGTGGATATTAATACAAAGGTATCAAAAGCATTTTTGAGATGAGAGAAAAAGCACTTGTAAACACCACTCTACTCACTACTTATCCTTTTTGTTCTTTGTTAGTCCACAGTGAAGAATATGCCAATGTGAGAGATGCCCAAAGTAGAAAGTTACTAGCAGGATGTGCCTAACCTGTTATATTAAGTCAATTAGATGAAAAAAGAGTCCTTCTTCAGGTGGTCATTTATTTACCAGAGAAGTAGAAAAAAAAATACTAAGACATTACTTAGAAAAATATGGAAAATAAGTAAAGTAATAACTAAATTAACTTTCAAAAAACGTCCAACTCCCAAAACTAGTGTAGAAGAATCACTGCAATCTGAAAAAAGGAGAAAGTGGGAAAAAGAAGAGATGACAATGAAATCTATCAATACAAGTACCAACATCCCTATGGCAAAGGACACTTTTCTCGTAGCAGAACTTGATGCTTTATGTTTGAAACTCCTCTGTTTAGCTTCTTTTGTACATCCCACTTCAATACAGAATGCTCATGGGTTTCCATCAGCTGCAGAGCAAACAGCATTCAACTGCAGGACCCTATCCTTAATGTTATTCTTTATCAGGTTACAAAAAATATGCAGGAATAAGGAGGCAGAAGAGGCAAAATCAGAATGCAGTAAAGAAAAAAAATATTAATAATAGTGTTTATTTGTCTGGGAAAAGAAACATGAGCATGTCTAAATTACACTTGAGACCTTACACTAATCTGTAGATATAGAATCATAGAATCATCAAGGTTGGAAGAGACCTTGAAAATCATCCACTCCAGCTGCCAATCCAGCACTACCACTGTAAACCCTAAACTACTAAACCAGATCATCCAGCACCAGATCCAGATACCTCTTTAACACCTTCAGGGATGGTGACTCCAGGACCTCCCTAGGCAACCTACTCCAGTGCCTGACCTCCCTAACAGTATTTTTTTTTTTTCTCCTAATATCTAATCTGAATCTTCCCTGTCTCATTTTAAGACCGTTTCCTCTGGTCCTGTCACTGCACGGCAGAAAAGACAGGTCCCCACCTCGCTACACCCTCCTTTCAGGTACTTGTAGAGGGCAATGATGTCCCTCCTGAGCCTCCTCTTCTTGAGACTAATCAAACCCAGCTCCCTCAGCCTTTCCTCATATGACATGTTTTCTAATCCATTCATGCATTACCTTTCTCTGGACATGCTCCATCACTTTAATGTCCTTTTTAAATTGAGAGGCCCAGAACTGAATGCAGCACTCCAGGTGTGGCCTCAGCAGTGCCGAGTACAGGGGGACGATCACTTCCCTGGTCCTACTGGCTGCACTGTTCTTGATAAAAGGCCAAGATGCCATTGGCCTTCTTGGCCACCCAGACACACAGCTAGCTCTTTTTGAGCCAGCTGTCAAACAGCACCCCCCGAGTCTCCTTCTGCCAAACAGCTCTCAAGCCACTCCTCCCCAGCCTGTAGTGCTTCATGGGGTTGTTGTGACCCAAGTGCAGGACTTGGCACTTGGCCTCATTGAACCTCCTGCATTTGTCCTCAGCCCACTGATCAAGTCTTTCCAGGTCTCTCTGTAGATTGTTCCTCGCCTCTAGCAGATTAACACTCCCACTTAGCTTGGTGTCATCTGCAAATTGACTGAGGGTGGTCCCATTCCCCACATCCAGATCATCAATAAAGATGTTATACTGGCCCCAAAACTAGTCCTTGGGAACACCCCTAGTGACCAGCCACCGACTGGATTTAGCTCCATTAACCACAACTCTCTGGGCCTGGCCAGCCAGCCAGATTTTTACTCTGCAAAGAGTCTACCCATCCAGGCTGTGAGCAACCAGTTTTTCTAGGAAGATGCTGTGGGAGATAGTGTCAAATGCTTTACTGAAGTCTAGGTGGGCCACATCCACAGCCTTTCCCTCATCTACTAAGCAGGTCACTTTGTCATAGAAGACCAGGTTGGTCAAGCAGGACCTGCCTTTCATAAATCCGTGTTGGCTGGGCTTGTTTCCCTGGTTGTTCTGCACATACCCTGTAATTGCACTAAGCATGACCTTTTCCATAACCTTGCCCAGAACCGAGGTTAGGCTGACAGGCCTGTATTTCCCTGGATCATCCTTCCAATCCTTCTTGTAGATGGGTGTTACATTTGCTGATTTCCAGTCATCTAGAACTTTTCCAGTTAACCAGGCCCGCTGGTAGATGATTGAGAGTGGTTTGGCAAGTTCTTTTGGCAGTTCCCTCATTACTCTGGGGTGGCTCCCATGAGAACCCATAACTTATGGGTGTCTGATTGGCATGGCAGGTCACTAACCATCTCCTCTGGGGTTATGGAGGCTTTACTACGCTCCCTGCCCCTAAATTCCAGCTCTGAGGGCTGGATATCCTGAGGACAACCAGTCTTGAGATAGAAGACTGAGGCAAAGGAAATGCCTCAGTCTATGAAATATCACATAGGCTCATTCATTCTAGTTTAAAGAAATACTTTTACAGGAAGATGTTTTACAAATGGACTATGTTTTTCAAGTATGTGTGCTCTACTTGGAGTACGAGTTTATTTTAGTAGTATAAATGTTAGTCTGGAATCCAGAAAATGTGAATTATTGTCCTTGTTTGCCTTTGTGTTGCTGCAAAATCCTGTGAAGTTTCTTTCCCTCCTCTGCGCCTCAATCGCTAATAGAAAACATTTCTGTAGCAAAGTTTTCTTAAAAACAATAGAGGAAAAGCATTTTATTGTATTAAATCCTACTCTTTTTCCATATTCAAAACAATTTGTACAAGTATTTTCTGACTAGTTCTTGGAAATAACAAACTATTTAAGATGGTTCTATTTACCTCATAGAAATTACATCTTTGAAACATTCTACTGGACTTCACAAGACTTTCCTTTACTGACTCATGTTCATAGTAAATATTTGCTGAATTCAATCATTGAAGTCAAAACAGCTAAGCCAATTTATGCCACTTTCTGTTCTTAATATTTTAGCTGTGAGATTTCACTTGCCCTGCAGCAGTTCTGATGACTAATGGGCTGAACAAGTTATTTTTATGGCATATCTTTCTGGTTCATACTTTTATATTCTACACTTATTAAAACTCCTACTTCAAGTGGTAAATGCTGATACAGTGAAGCATATGTACATATACTTTCACATACGTTAATATTTTTTATTATTAGAGTGCTCAGTCATGCATTAAATATTTTTTAATATTCTTTCAGTGGTTAAGAAATACATTTTACATTTGTCTTTTGCAGTCTTTTCCCTCTGAAGCTTCAAATAAAACATTTCTATTAACATCTCTAGTATACTTTGTGAGTAAAATTTCTAAACACTACATTAGATATGTAAGATCATTTTTGATGGTTTTAAGCACTTTTCTTCAGTATTATACAATAAACATTTGTGCAGTAGATTTTTTTTTGCTTAGAAATGCATGTAACAGAACATGTGTGTTTATTCGATATTAATATTTTTGCAATTTGATAATATTTTTGTAAAAAAAAAGAATAAAAAACCACCCAGAATTTCTTTTGGATCTTGTTTCTGTTTTAATTCCTATTATTCCACAGCACTCAGAAGCATCTAAGTACATGTGTCTTGAACACAGAAGGAACTGATTCAGCCTAAATTAATTCTATGCTGAGATAATATCATCTTTAAGATGATTTATGCCATTATGAGAGATGCCCAAAGTAGAAAGTTACTTGCAGAATGTGCCTAACCTGTTGTATTAAGGCAATAAGGTGATAAAATGTAATCTTTCTTCAAGTAATCTTTTTTTTTTGGCAAAGTAGGAAAGTTATCAAGTCAGTACTAAGAAAAATATGGGAAATAAGTAAATTGATGACTAAATTAATTTTCAAAGCAATAATCCTTGACTCCCCTTAAATCATGTTAATTTAAGTAAATCAATGTTTGGTTTGGGTTTTTATTTGGGGATTTTTGTAGGCTTTGTATTTCTGGTTTGTTTTTCTTTTCACTTATTTGCTCATGCTCTCAAGGTATTTATATTTCTAAGGAACCTTCAATCTTGTCTTGATTTTGGTGTGATTTCTACTGACTTGTAAAAAGAGTAAATCATAATTCTGCACTTTGTTTCATCAATTTTAATATGAGGGATCAGTACACCAAAGTCATAAATACACATGAGAGTACTCACTTTTTCTATGAACTTATCCATGTAAAACTGTCTTTAATCAAATCTAAATAAAAAGAAGAAGAGAAACAATATATGCCAACGCAGATCTGTTTGAAGGCCAAGAACACAATGTGATTTATCATTTGGAAGTTAATGAGAACTTTAAAATTCAAATGAATAATGTGTGAAGAGAATCATGGTAGCAAATACATAACACTGCAAAAAGTTTATTTGGTTTAGGACACAAACAACTTTGCTAGTTCAGAACAGATATTTATATAAGTCTGAAGAGATATTTGAACCCTGTTAGCTGTATACTGAAAATAAATTATTTGAAACTGAAGATTAAACTATAAAAAATTTGCTTGGCACACTTGCACTTGAATGAGAGCTTACAATTTACACAAAGCATAACTACATTTTTAATATGTAAAAGGCACATTAATCATTCAAGTGCTAGAGCATCCTTAGAAGAGTCACATTGCTATGTGTCAATGTAAGAACTAATTATAGGAACACTGATTGTTTTAATTTGAGAGTAAACACAAATTCTTCCAATTTAACCAAGTATTTAATAATTTAGACAATCACATCCCAAGGAAAAGAAATGTTTTTATTTCCCTAAAAAAATAGGCTGACCTTTAAAATGGGAGGAAATCTTTCTCTTTTATTGCCCCTGCATGAGCAGATTTTATCATTTGATTGTGTCTCAAGCATTCTGATTTTTCCTGTGTTCCTGAAGAACCCTGCTGTGCTCTTGCTACCCTACATTTGACACAGACAATAAATTCTAATTCAACTCATATATTTCTTAAAATTATGTAGATAACAATCCTAAAGTAATCATTATATGTTTAAAGTAGCATATTAGCTTATAACAGTTATCGCATGCCTGAACGGGGCAGTGAGTGGACAGTTTCACTAAACAAAGGTGTGCACATTCTCTTGTACCATCAAGGTGTACAAAAATGTGTGCATGTAGAGTCCCACTTCTGGGATTGCTGCAGAAATTTTGTTTGATTTGTTGACTAAATAGTGCAAATAAACCATACTTTATATTTCCCACAAAAGAGTTTAGGAGTCAGGAAATCTCGAAAACAGAAGCACAGTAATCATTAGCAAAAAAATCCTCAAAAATTTGCTTTCTGAATGGGATAGATATAGTAAGTGGGTTTTGATTTCGAGTCTACAAAACACACACAGGTGTGTCACACAGTCACACTCACTGTGCAGAGCAAACTCTCGTCAGTCAAGGTTTCTGGTCCAACTTTGACCAGTACTGTGAATTCAAGGCAATAAGACACTCGCTGTAGCTGGCGAGGTACTTTAGAGTACATGGAATCATAGAATGGCTTGGATTGGATCACCTTAAAGATCTTCCAGTTTCAACCTCCCTGCCATGGGCAGGGACATCTTCCACTAGACCAGATTGCTCAGGGTCCCATCCAACGTGGCCTCGAACACATCCAGGGATGGGGCATCCACAACTTCTCTGGGCAACCTGTCCCAGTGCCTCACCACCCTCACAGTGAAAAATTTCTTCCTAGCATCTAATCTAAAACTACCCTCTTTCAGATTAAAGCCATCACCCATTTTCTTACCTACATGCCCTTGTAAACACTCCCTCTCCAGCTCTCTTCTAGCCTCCCTTTAGGTGCTGGAAGGTGCTACAAGGTCAGCCTGGCTTTGTACACTGGACTCTGCTTTTTGCATGGCTTGGAATGTGTCCCCCTAAGGTGGAGAGGAACAAAAGATGCTATTTTTTTTCACTCTTTCATTTTAATTTGGATAGTTATAAAACTTATCAGTGGCCTTGCTGCTCATATTACCCTCAGGCCAAGTAGTTGTTACCTGGATTATAATTAGTTTCTGGCTTCCTGCTATAAATGTGTTATAAGTATGTAAAGTTTTTTAGAATGCCTCTTTGGTTCCTTCTTGTGAAAGCTAAAGCACTGCAAGAAAGCAGATGTACACTTCAGAGCTTCAAACAAGGCTTTCCCATAACTATTTTCTGTGCTTTGTTTTTCCAGCAAATACCTGAACATATGAATTAGTTAGGGCTGAGTAGATAGAGCCAAAATCTCACCAATCTGAGCACATATTTTGGGTGTTCTTTACTCAGTGATAAGTGTTTTAAGCTTGGAACTATCCAAAACATGACACTGGCTGAGAGGAACTGATCAAAATATGTTCATATATTTTTTTAGTTGTCTATTGTAACAAAAACTCAAAAAATATTTTGCATTTCAAAGCTAAAAATTAACACACAAAGGTATAATGTCATCAAGCTTAAAGGAACAGCGGAGGGTTGGAAGGGAAGTGCTTCCTTCACCTCAAAGGTGGATCATCAGAGAGACCTCTGGAAATCATCTAGTCCAGCCCCCTGCCAAGGCAGGGTCACCTACAGCAGGTTACGCAGGAACACGTCCAGGTCTGTATTCCTTAAGTGGATGTGTCTCTGAACCAACATGCTATGTTTGAAATCTCTGAAAAAGGCAGAGAAATTTGTCTCAGCCATGACTTCAACGCAATCAATCTTTGCCCTCCATATTTCACTTCTGCGTATAAAATCTGAAGAGAGCTTCTTTTGTTCCAAGACTGAAGAAATACTAGTGAAGAGAGAATAAACTATAGTCTTCTTCCTTCCATTTCCCACCAGAATATTTACGTTTTCTTTTTGTTGCTCTGGGTATAATTCAGAGTGGGGCTATGTGAGACTTACAGTTCTTTGAGGATGAGTTTTCTAGCTCTAATAATTTTAACTTAAATTTGAGTTTAGCTAAGTGTGAGACTTCTATATAGAGCAATACTCTCATATGCCAGTCTAGAATTTAGTTTTGTTCTATGAAGTGTTATCTAAATATACTATTTTAACCATGTATTAATGTCTTGACTACGATTAAGATCATTAATTTTAATTGTAAGTTTCCTTTATTTTCTTCCCAAAAATGGTTTCAGTCTTATTCATTTTCATAAACATTAAACCAAATGCAACCTTTGCAGTAAATCTAGAATTTGTGTTTCAGTAACCTAAAAAGCAGAACAAAAGAATTTCCTGAAAAGAAAAGAAAAAATAAATATGCAGAAGGTACATATATTTGGACAGGTCCTTGTTATATATTTTAGAAATAACTGTACTGTAATGGTATCCAGCCTACCTGCTTTGAAAGTCATCTGGTTTCTCTCTTGAAGCTGGGAAGACATCAGGTGTTTACTGTTTGCAGTTTAGACATTAGCAGGAACTAAAGAAGAATGCAATTTTGTGTAAAGAAGATGCAATTTTGCAACAGGAACCAGAATATTATTCTGCACCCTTCCTTTCTGCCATAGAGACAGAAAGGCAAAACCTTCTGGAGCACCTGCCAGTGGTGTGCAGGGGAAAGGGTTTAGGTGCTCTTACCGAATCATACTCCAGGGAAAGGATCTAAAACCATTTAAAATAAAGTATTGAATTTTGAGAGCTTCTGTGAAAACTCCCAGCACACAGTTAATATATAGAAATAATTTATTCTCTACTAGATAATAATTACATCTTTAGCCATTGTTTATGTCAAGCCTCATTACTATGAAAATTGAAATACATTTAAGACATGTGAAAGCTGTGGGTTTAAATTGTTTTTATTAGTTGGGTAAAACTACAGGTTCTGTGGTGTTTTCAGTTGTTGTGGCTTCCATTTATTACTTTAGAAATGTATGTTTCAGAGCATCACTGTTACAAATGCAGTGTGATTGATGAGCAGATTGCAAAAATAAGAGTATCTCAGCTAAATGTAAATTGAAACAGTAGCATTTAAAAAGAAATTAAGTATGGATGGTAAAAAGTAGATAAGAATTTAACATTTAAATAAAAAATAACTTTCTATTAAATGAAAATACTTTATAAAAATTGAATTTTCCTTTTTTTTCATTTAAACAGTTCAAACCCAGAAGAAATACTGCTGAATAAAATGTCTAATTTTTTTACTATCCGTGTTCTAGGAATAGTAGTGTAGGTCTTACTTTTAAAATGAGACTTTTGTTTAAAAAGCAAGGAGCTACACACATCTGATTATTTTTTTCTGATATGAAATTGATAGGCTGCATGATACTTGGTTTAATTTCACATTGAGATGGAGTCAATTTTATTTTGAAATATTTATTTTTAATACAAAATAAATTTCAATTAAAAAAAAGGACAAAAAAATCTTTTAAAGAAAAGAAAAATAATTTTCTGGACATACCTCATTACCACTCTCTATGGTTTCCTGGAATTATCTGTCTGGTAATGCCAATATTTGGTTCATGCCTGACAGCTGTTTTTCATTCGCAGGGGTAATCACAAAATTTCTTTATTTCTCTGTGCAACAAGTTCAAACTGATGTATCCAGCCCACACCTCCAGATAGACTATGCATTCTTCTTGGTCATCTCCTCCCTTATTAATGTTAAATACATAACTCTTCTAGATAACAACCTCAGAATTGTAGAGACATGGATTTGATGGATGGACTTTGACTATTCAGTGGATAAGGGGTTGGCTAGATAGACACAGCCAGAGAGCTGTGGTCAATGGTTCTATGTCCATATGGAAGCTGGTGAGGAGTGATTTCCCTCAGGGCTCTGTCTTGGGATGGGTACTGTTCAATATCTTCATCAATGACACAGAGAGTGAGATCAAGTGCACCCTCTGCAAGTCTGCTGATGGCACAAAGCTGAGCAGTTCAGTTGACAAAAAAGAAGAAAGGGATGATATTCAGAGGGACCAAGACAAACATGAAAATCACAAGAACTTCAGGAAGAATAACAAGTCTGAGTGAAAGGTGCCAAACCTGGGTCAAGGCAATCCCAGAAATGAGCACAGACTGAGAGAAGACATCATTGAGAGCTGTTGTGTGGAGAAGTACTTGGAGATTCTTGTGGATAAAGTGCTGAACATGAGCCAACAGTGTGAGCTTGCAGCTCAGAAAGCCAGCTACGTTCTGGCCTCATCAAAAGAGGAGTGGCCAGCAGGTCAAGTGGTAGAGTGGCCAGCAGGTCAGCAGGTCGAGAGGTGAGTCTGCCCCTCTTCTCTGCCCTCATGAGACCCCATCTGCAGTCCTGCATCCTGGGGTCCTTAGCACAATAAAGATGTCAAGACGATGAGAAAGATGAATCGAGCAGGGGGACACAAAGATGGTCAGAGGGCTGGAGCACTTCTCCTATGAAGACGTTTTCTCAGTATGTGTTAGAGATGTTAGTTTTTTCATAGGACGGCAATTTTCAGGTGGTTTCTAAGCAATCAATATTTTTCCATTAAGATAAGTTCAAGCTTTGTCATAAGATTAGCCTTAAGAGGAAGAATTATTACCAGCTTCTGCCTTTTTTAAAAAAATAAAAACTTCAAAAATAATTCCATGGTTCAGACCCACAGTTTTAGTTTATGAACTGAGGGCAATGCACTGATCTGTTACGTAGTATTGTTATTTGGTCGTTATATGATACAATCTGAAATGCTCATGAAGAGACAAGGGGGGGAAAGTTTTGTTATCAAACCATATCCCATTTCAACAGAAGTATAAAAAAGGATGACTGAGGGGTTAATTTCATCTTCTTATATTCTAACTTTGTGATTGATAGGATAAGAATATATGGTTCTTTGTACTCCAGATTGGTAGACTAGTTCTTAATTAAAAATGTGCTATCTTGGCTGCTGTAACCAACCAGATGTTCTCCACCTAGTATTTCAGATGATTCCATTAATACAGACATGAGTACATACATATAATTCAAACTAAACATAAAAGTTTTGTTTGAAATCAACTGAATATTTATGTATTTTTGAATAAGTACAACAACACTAGGATAAGTGAGTAGAAATGGAAAAGAAACTAATTCAGTTGAGAAACACAGTGTATACTTTAACAAAGAGTATAGTTTACCTTTGGGAAGTGTATCAGAGAGCTAGAGGACTTTACATTAAGTGAAATTTTAAAACTGAAATCGGTTGAAGATTAGTTGTGTTCTTAAGTACTATACTATAACTGTATCAGAAATTAGGGACATAGTGCAAGAATTAATGAATTTAATTATTTTGTCTGTTTGATGCTGTAGATCAGGACACAGAATATACTTTTACCTGATTCTGACTAAACATTAAGGTAGCTGATGATTTTTTGTAAGTATCTGCAATTCCATTTTTCTGAACTCTCTTTGAAGATTTTTGCTTGTATTTGAAGTATTCAAATTCTATAGAAAGTTGTCACTACCCTGTAGCATCAAATATGCCATGGTTTGAGTTTGGCTTTTTTATATAACATTCTTTTAATGAAGTAGATCTACATTTTGATGTAAACTCAGTCTAAGAAAGCTATCAGTTTATCAATGCATAGCATGTTTGTCAAGGATTTGTACTTGGTTGATAAAAGTGTCCTTGATTCAAAGCTGAGATTTTCTTCTGTGCCTTTTTTAAGCCTTAAGAGCTCTTCAAGGCTTTGACTAATATATTAATAGCAGTGCATACACAAGAAGAACAGGTAGGAGACCATCACCTTCTGCTCAGTAGTTTGAAAACCAAACCTTGGAGTAGCTAGTGTTTCACCATTGCCTAAGATCCTTTTCCAGAACATCTTATTTGATTCATTAGTTTTCTCTAAAATAAAAGAGAAATTCCAGATGCCAAGTTTAATTTTGCTTTTCAAAATGCTGATCAAACCACAAACTACTAAGATGTATTTGCCTGTGTCAAGGGAATACTTTGTTTAATAGCTGGCTATATAAAACTAAATACTATTAAATAGGAAGGCAGGAATTTCAAACAGAACTACTGGAGGATGCTAATTGCAAGAATGATATATTATAAGGACCAATAGTAGCAAAGTGCAAGAAGAATTATAATGGAAAATATCCGCACAGAAATATTAGATCCTTTTCAAAGTCCCTGAGGAGAGACAATTGCACTTGATGTTAGACGAGTACTTTTGGCAGTCTTACTTTTTTTTTTTTTATGGGGAGGGAAAGGGTAAGGGAGAAAAACTAGTGTGCCTTGAACATCATCTTCATTTAAAAGCTGCATCCAGCTTTTGCTAGAGTAGTAATTTGTTTGCTTGTTAAGTATTGCAAATAAGTTGTCCTAGTGCACATAAGAAAGCATCACATTTCAGATACCCTATTAAGCAAATTATACTCAGCAGAAAACAGATTAATAATTTGTAATAAGATTATAGGTGTCCTGTTATTAGCTGAAAATTACAAGGAAAAATATTTTTTTTTATTTACATTTATTTAGGCATAGAGTAGAAAATTATAATTAGTACTGGATTCTTAAGACTAGATTCGTGACTTGTACATTGATGTTGCTTCTGTGCCAGTCAGGACTGTTACAGGTCAGTAATTACAGTGTTATCAGGTAAACCAACTTGTTCTCAATTAGTTGGAGCTCTCTGGAAAACTTGTAGTTGGATTCTCAGGGTTAGTCTTAAAAGAACAGCATCTGTTGACAAAGACAAAAAGGAAAAGCTATTATACAACACAAAATAAATTCTTCCTAAGTATTTTTGGAGAATGGAAGGAAATACATTTAAAGTGCTGTGACAACATACAATGGCAATTGTGCTAATTGCAAAAGGGAAGTAATATTGCTAATGTGTTCCTTACAAGATCAGTGGTGCCAACTTTTCTGCTACTCTCTTTAATTATGTCTCAGGTTAACAAACCAAAAGCAATAATAAAAATAGACAATATTATTTACTAATAATTCTTAAACATTACGCTGAAGAGTTTCATTTTTTTTCCATTGGGGAAAGAAAAAAGAAAATTTTCATCACTTTTGGTATAGAATGTGGTTTGAATATATACTCAATTTGCTTTTATGTTTCAATCTTACTTTTGCTTCATGGGTAGAAATATGAAAGAATTTTTATTATATATTTTGTATTTATTTCCCTCAGGACCAGACTAAAGACAGAAAGATAAAAAAATGAAAAAAACCTGTGTATTTTCATTTAATCTCACAGATACTTTGTCATGTGGTGCAGAGGGACCTAGAAGAAACTTTGTTTTACTGGCATTCTAGATAGAAAGTTAAAAATCTTGACTTTCCAGTGTATTCTAATAAAAAAATTAATTTAAAATACTTAACAGTTGCTATAATGTTTGAGGGGTTTAGTGGTTTTTGATATAGCCTAAAGACTGATCAGTTTTCAAAATCTATAAAACAATAGAAAACAAACAAAATTCTATCTGCTGGTTAATGCTTTTCCACAATCAAATGAAAAGACAGAACCCTAGTTGTGACAACTTCCTAATGTCTGAATCACAAGACATAAATTGATTTTGTTTTGGTTTTTGTGTGTGTGTATGTTTTGATTTGCTTGGGGTTTTCTTCAAATTTCCAAGTACCCCCTGAGAACTCTATATATTCAAAGAAGAAAATTGATATTCTATACTGTTTACAAAGGAAGCTTCTAATTGTGTCTATTACCTGTGTCTAATGTTTCCAAATATTTTCTATAACTATGCTGTGAAATGTGACTCAATGGCTGACCAAACCTTAACGTCTTTTCCAAACCAGGGCTTTACTTTCGCAAGAAACTGTATCATAAATCAATAATAGCACATATATCAATCTCTTCTCAAAAACTGTTAGATATTTTTTCCCATTCCATTACTCTTAATAGTCTGTTTTAAAACCTGGACCATTCACACAACTGCTTGTAGCTTTGCCAATCTGTAACCATTTGGCTGATGTTTTACATGGATTATGCTTCCCTCAGGCTAACTATTTCTGGAGATATTTCAGATAAAATAGTTCAGCTGTTCCCAGGAAGGGCTAGCAAAAATTTTTTTGCGTTGCCCATAGATATTCAAAAGAGGCAATTCTGGTTACTTCTCTCCCATTTCTGGATTGGAAGCATCAACAATTCAGATCAATCTATGCACAATTAAGAAACACTATTTTACTTAGGATTTTTTTAAATTAAGTATCAAGGAAACAGCTTGATGACGCTAAATTAATAGCACTTTATAAAAATGAGTAAACCGAAATTTCCTTGCCTTGTCTTGCCTTGCCTTGCCTTGCCTTGCCTTGCCTTGTTTGGTTTAAATAATTTGGAAGGGATAGAATTATTGAACCGTTTTCTCAGCATTTGTTCCAAGACAAAACACATAGCTGGATATCCATATCTAGAATCTATTTTCCAGGAACCTTTATGTGTAATTAAATACACAAAACACAGCAAATATTTGAGGAACAATATTTCTGATTATATATTAGCCCCGTGTGACATATCTATGCAAAATACTTATATTTACTGTACTCTCCCATTGCCACAAGGGCTTACTGCCTACTCATGCTCAACATGCTGTCTACCAGGACCCTCAGGCCTGTTTTACGCAATAGGCCTTCCTAACCAGTTGTTCCTCAGCAGGTATTGTCACATGGGATTGTTTTGTCCCAGATCTTAGCATTTGTCTTTGCAGGAACTCATTAATACTTTGCCAGAAACATTTCCAACCTTTTAAGATCACAGCCTTACCCTCCAGCATATCAAATGTTGCCCAGCTTGGTATCAGCTCTGAGCTTTTAAAAGGTCCCTTCTGTCACATCACCTTGGTCTCCACTGAAGGTGTTTGACAGTACCAGCACCCTGAGCAGTGCCAGTGGTAACTGGGCATCCACTCGTCCTCCTGCTGCTGGTCACAATCTTATTGGTTAACATGCACAGTGAGTTTCCCACACACCATTCTTTGTTTTACTACCAAAATCACAGCTCTACAGTTTGATTGCAAGGTCACACCGAGATGCTAAATGGAAAACCTTCCTAACATCAGGATAAATAATATCCGCAGTACTTTCCTCTTCTATTGAGGCAGTTGTCTCATCAGAGAAGCCAAGACACTTGATCAGTTCTGGGGGTGTAATTTGCTGGATGGTCAGCAAAATTGATGTACATTACATATATCAAATCTAATTATACGTTATGGACGTTTCCATTGAATAACCAGAAAATACTCTGGTAATATTCCTTTATAATGGCTATTATACTCAGTAATCTCATACAGTGAAATTTACTTCCCTAGCAAGCGTGAGTTCAAGACAGTATAAGGAACCTGATTAAAATAAATAAATAAATAAATAAATAAATAAATAAATAAATAAATAAATAAAAGGGAATCCAAGTTTAAAAGTAGTTTACCAAAAATATTTTATAGAACTCCTCAGACTTATTTAAAAAACATAGCTATTACCTGAAAGGAACATATAACTAAAATCTTGTATATTCCATTGAAACAAAAGATTCTTAATCCTCATGTGTCTGTAAATTTTAAAATGCTAGCAAAAGATAATTCTTCTTAGTTCATATTTCAAATTTAAGTATCACCTAAAATGCTAATTAATTCTAGTCATACCACACTACAGAATGGACTGTAAATTTAAACACCATGGGTCCAAAATAAGATGCATTCTCTAGATCCCTATGTTTATGTGGATTAATATTACTTTTGAGTATTAGTTGTTATAAATACTGCTATGTATTATAAATATTATTGCTGTTGAATGTTAATTCTATTAATATTATTTTATTAATATTAGAGTACAAATGTTTCTGTTTATTAATATATTAATATTATATTAATATATTAATATTAATA